>JAGDQP010009832.1:45364-57681 GCA_022664845.1 Lepisma saccharinum | reverse complement strand
GCTTGGTTCCTACTTTCGCATTGAAGTCTCCCATTACAATTTTGTAATGCGATTTGCTACTATCCAAAATCTTCTGTATCTCCTCGTATAGGTCTTCGACTTCCTCCTCCGGGTGCGAGGTTGTTGGAGCATACACTTGTATAATTTCCATACTGTATCTCTTGTTAATCTTTATTACTACCCGTGCGATTCTATCTGAAATTCCTTCAATTTCTGTGATCCGTGACTTTAGGTCTTTATTAATTATAAAGCCAACGCCTGTCGCTTTTCCAGTTTCTGTTCCTTTGAAGTAGAACGTGTGTCCTGACGGTAGTTCCAACTGTTCTTCATTCTTCCTCCACACTTCTGATAGTCCTATGATGTCCCACTTAATCCTCTTAAGTTCATTCTACATTTCTTCTAATTTGTCCTCTCCTGCATGTGACTGACAGTTGAGGGTCGCCACGTATAGGTCCGTTCGAGTTGCCGTGTCGGTGTCCTGGCAGTCTACAGTCCAAACCCGGCATTTTGACCCTCTGACTTCCTGCAGGACTGACCGCTGCCGTTGCCAGCTGCATTCCGTCCTCCGGGCAATGAGTACCTCCGAGGCTGTTTCCTTGCTTGTACCATCATATGTAAAGAAAGGAGGGGTGCTGACATTTGAGTCACCACGCTGTCAGCTAATGCGGGTTGGTGAGCAGCCCATCCATGTTCGTTCGCCAAGCAGTTGCTTGGGTACTAACAGGCCCCACGACGTGATTGGATTGGACATTAGGCGTGTACCCCGGTCGGTTCCCTTAAGTCTCAGCAAGAGGAATTAAGGGGTCTCCTCCCAGTTAGTGGCAGAAGCCTTTTGGGGCGACAGTCCTGGTTTGTAACACGCTAGCGGCCATAATTTTGAAGATATTTGAACCAATTTTTTATATGTTGTTTCTAGGTTTAATAGCTCGGTCAAGTTCATTAATGAGCAAAATCGGTAGCCATCTTGGATCCAAAATGGCCGCCGAACCCATTGTTATATAGAATACACAGACTAAACCGCTGGGGCTATTGAAATCAAATTTGGCATAAAGGTTAAACATCACTGTTTGATTGCGAAAATGCTATCTAATGAATTCAAAGTCGCCATCTTGGATACAAAATGGCGGAAGCAGGAAATCTATGTTCCATATCGTTTGAGCTAGAGATAAGAAATTTGGCATAAAGGTGTATGTCACTAGGAGTTCAAGAAAATATTACGAAATGTTGAAAAAGTGGCCATCTTGGATCCAAAATGGCCGCCGAACCCATTGTTGTATAGAATACACAGCCTAAACGGCTGCAGCTAGAAATAGAAAATTTGGTAACACCGTGCATTATCACTTGTATGTTACTAAAATATTACATGATGTATCAAAAGACGCCATCTTGGATCCAAAATGGCGGACCTAAAAAAACATTTTCCAAACCGTTTGAACTAGAGAAAAGAAATTTGTCATAAAGGTGCATTATGACGAGTAATTTAGGGAAATATTACAACTTTTGGGAATAGTCGCCACCTTGGATCCAAAACGGCCGCCCAAAATCCCATTTTGCACATCGTTTGAACTGGATAAATGAAATTTTACTTGAAGGTGTACCATCACAAGTAAGTCAGGACAATATAAGAATACTTTCAAAAAGTCGTCAACTTGGATCCAAAATGGCCGTCCCAAAAGCCCAATTTCCAAATCATTGAAGGTAGAGAAACGAAATTTTCTTTGAAGGTGTATGACCAAGAGTAGGTTACAATAAATGGGGCAAATCTCCCCTTTGGGGGCGCAGCCCCCGTGGGAGGGTGCAGATGGACACCATGGTGGTGTAGTGCTGCAGGGAGATTTTGGTTAAGATAAAGGAGGCGCATCCTCTCAAAACCACTGAAGTTGGGAGCGAACCCACTACGGGGGTCTGGGGGCAGCCCTCCCAGCGAAACAAAGCGAGTATATATATATATACGTCTTGTGGAGTACAGCTCTTGATGAATAATCAACCAACTCTTGGTCATACACCTTTATACCGAATTTCGTTTCTCTAGATTCAGTGGTTTGAAAAATGTTTTTGGCAGCCACTTTAGATTAAAGATGGGGACTTTTCTTTAACGTTTTATTATATTATCGTGACTTTAATATAATTCGTCGTTATTCATCTGATATAATTAGTATTCACTTTGTATGCCAGTAAAGAAACTTGACTTTCTGAAGCAACTTGTTTCACGAGTAGTATTTACATCTGTATTATGCATACTTTGCCTTTTGTTGAATTCACTTATTGTTTCGTTAATATTAACAGTTTCTGCAGTTCCATTTCTACTGGTAAACTTCTGAAAGTTTAGTGTTTATATATTCTCTGGTAGTAGAATTAGTCTCCGTCGGGTTACCTAGAATACTCCAGGTCAAGATGGGTCCGCACATCAAGTGCAGACTACAAGAGACATACGTAAAAACACCTTTCTAGAGCTTTTATTATTATCACTCCTGAGGAGCATCACAGCATCCAAGGAAGCGACAATAAGCTTTGACTGATATAAAATTACTATCCAAAAAGCAAAACACGTGATATCAAAATTTAAGCATTTTATTCTTAAGAAATCAGTCATAAATCTGATTACATAATGTTGAACTTCAACGTTACCAGCATCGACTATTTACATTCATGGGTATATTATTCAACAGGTGCGATTTAACCCAAGATAAGATAAAAGGAATTGTATGGGCGGTAACAGCACAATGGCTTACGCCCGTCCCGTTTTAACTCAAGAGTAAAAACACATAGTTACCCATAATACATTTATATATGACTTCTTAACAATATTAAGCTTTCTACATAGCGTATTATGTTAAACAAGAAACAAACAATTAATCATAATAATTGTACTCGCCTATGCACCTCTATGATAAAATTGTGCTTCCATCTGTGGACAACCACATAAACTGCTTCGCACTAAGCAATGACCCGAAATATATAAAACAACAATAAATCTTTTTCTTTTCACTTTCTAATTAACCGCAATATAAATTAAGAATAACTTAAAAACAATTTACAAGTTATAACTCCTTTGTTTGCATATTCTAATTTGCTTCTTACAATACCATTGAAAAGTGTCAAAGGCACCCTAATGGTATTAAAATCCTTTGTATTCTGAATGTCGAACCCTAGTATTTTGTAAGCTTCATTAGTTACTTTCTCAATATGATTTTCAAATGTCAATTTGTTACTGAAGATTACACCTACGTCTCTTACCTGGTCAATCTTATCTATTTTACTGTTATTAAGCTTATATTTCAATTCTATTTCGTTACTTTCTCTAATCACTTCTTGATGCTGAAGTACAACTCATTTCTTATCCTCCAATTATAACAATTGTGACATCTTCCTGAAGTTTGTACCAACTATGTTCCTCAAGTTCTTCTGTAAACAATTTCACGTCATCTGCAAATAATAAGCATTTGAAATAATTTATCTCCAAAGGTAAATCTATAAATAATTGGATAGTAGTGGTCCCAAGTTCGACCCTTGGGGTACTCCTACTGAAGTATTACAACAGCTACAATTCTATATTTGATATGAGACATACTGCTTCCTATTGAATAAATATGATCTCATTAATTTTATCAACCTTGTCGAAAAACCATAAATATTTAACTTTATAAGCATCAGAGTATGTTTAATTTTGTCAATGTCTTTGAAAAATCTAAATATATTGGAACTACAGGATTTTTTAAATTTAAATATTCAGCAAAAAATAAATGAAAATTGACAAATTAGTTATGGTTTATCTATTTCTACAGAAATTGATAATTGATAACTTAAACACAAGTTATTCAGTTGGACTAAACTACCAGTTGTAAGAAAACACTAAATCAAAACAGTATAGAGTATCAAACATGCGTTGCCTGAACCCAGAAGATATAAACAAAGTTGCTCTCACACGATTCACGCGATAGTTAATCACTTTTTTCATTTGTCAATTAGGGTTCGGAATTCCCATTAACTGAGAATATTTCCCATTTCTGCCAGAATACGTGATCAATATGGCGGCGGCTTCATTCAATTGATCGGAATTGCATGCACGGCTACGATAAGAAACCATTTTCTCATTCTGTGCATGTGTGCAAAGAACTACAAACTGAAAATGCCCACCTGAACATATAAGAAGCCTCTGGGTTTTCCTAGATTGCAGTAAAACAATATTTGTAATACTACAAATTCTACGGAATTTTGCTGAGAATTCCTAGAAACGTTTACCAAAATTCTAGCAGTGTAAGGGGGCTTTGGGCGAGCTAAAAATAAGCGCAAGAAACAGTTTAAGTTAATGAAAAACTCTTTGATAAATACATAAATATGTGTCTGAAATCTTCAGAATATAAGAAACAAAGAGAACTTGAGTATACATTAAAATTGAAAAAAAAGAGGAGTTGGGTGTGTGGATTAAAAAGAATTTTGGAACTATGGGAGCGCTATTTAAAAATGTGTGATTGCTATCTCACAAAAATGAAGGAAGACAGAACGAAAAGTGATCCAGGGAAACTTTGTCCATTCTAATACTTCTTTTATGTTCATAGATGGGGATAGTATGATGTGACAGAGAATGATCCAGGAAATAATATTTTCTTTAGCACAACTTATCAGAGACTTGACAGGAAGTAATTCACAGATTTGTTTATACATATATATATTATTTTTTGAAGAGCCATAATGTTAATAATTGGTTTCCTCATGAAGTTTGAAACACCCGAATTTCACACACTCGACATTAGGTGATCAAGTACTAATTTCTAAAGAATAAATTGATTTAATTATTATATATAAAAAAAAAATTCTGGTACATTCTTCCACATTCTGAGTAACCCAAATAACCTTGGTGACGTACGTATTAGTTCAGTTTAAAATAATGATTGGACCGCTTCTATATTACATGTGAATAAAGGTACGTACACACTAAATTCAAAGAGGGAAATTCCGCTCGATTTGAGCGGAATATTTCATTTTTCAAGAGCGGAAAGAGAGCACTCTTTTAGAGTGAACTTCCATCGGAGAAAAGATTAGAAATTTCCGCTCGAAAAAGAATTGATCTATGGTAGTCCATTTCAATGGGAACGTAAATATATTTTTTAGGTGAATTCCCATCTATTCAAATAAAGTTTTCATCTTTCGAACGTGAAAACGATGCAATTAAATGTTGAAAATGTAAAAAGATGCAAAAGGGAGTATTTATTAAGTAGTAAGAAAGAATAGTAATATACTTATGAATGAAAAAGAGTAAAAGAAAAAATGATCTCGGGGAGATTTAAAACAGGTACCTTACGGTAAACAATTCAATGCCTTAACTTCTCAGCCAGCCGTCCAACTGCGAGAACACGCCTTCGAAATGGTTTCTTCGTCTCGTCTTGAGAAGAACGTTCAAAAATTTCTTATTCATCTCTTACTTTTGACGTCTTCTGGTATATTTTTGTTACTGAGAAAAGTTTTCAGGTTTTCTGTTGTCATTTTTAACTAAACGCCACCTGATAAATTTCACAGTATAACTTCGTCTTTTGATAACCATCGCGGTAACAAATGGCTGACAAGGAAAGGTCACGATCTGATACGAACAAAGCCGAATGAGGCATAAAGCAGCTGAAAAACTGTGGATAGAGAAGTAGAACACCAAAATTATAGGTGCAATGGCCTAGGGGAAAAGGAGATAGGGGGCACGGAAGTTAGAAGTGCGAAAAAATTACAGTATACCGGGTACATGAGATAATCTCCAATAATTTTTGAACCAACAAAGCTAAATTAGCCAAACTTGGTACCAAGAAAGTACACCAAGAGAGAACGCCTAAAACATATTATTCATTAACACAGGATGAACAGTGTTGACAACCCGATAGAAAGTTTTATTTTTTCAAATGGCACTACGCCATCTTATTACATATTTCAAAACTACATGTAAATGGAAATTATTTAATATTAAACTCATTTTCCAGAGCTGCAAACTAAGGTAGATACAGCATGGCAAACCTCCAAATTTTGGAGGCCTCCACAATACTAATAATGCAAGGCAGTTGAGCAACCCTATATGTAAAGTACCTATTAGTGTCGGATATAAGGGGCAAATTGGTGGCGCATCACGGATACTTGCAATCAACAGCATTAGATTCTGAAAGTGTGAAAATGTCGAAAATGAAAGATCCCTAAAAAAAGTCCCGGCATAACTATAATTTCGAATAATGGAAATCAAATCCATTTGATATAATCGTCGAAATGCGTTTACGTGACCCTAATACCTCAACGCAGTTCGGAGAGAAAAGAGCATGGGCTTATAGTTTGCAACACTGTTCCACGTAAAACCCACGTTCACAGAGGTCAGGTTACACACCTTCTGCCCATAGTTTGTCATAGTGTCTCTGCGACCCGCTAAAAACACTCTGCCCTTACGTTGATCACATGTCCCTGTTCGATCACATTAATTGTTGAGCTGTGCATTTTCACCTTGCATATATATTTACCTCTTCGTGCTGATAGCTATAAGTAGCATGCAACAATCTCTGCACATAACCCTTCACATAACTATGCTATCCTTCTAATTTCTAGTGCTGATGTAATGAATCGTAGCTCTATATCGATCGTCACATACCAACACGTCTATCTCGCAAAATTTGCATCTGAGGTTTTATTTGATGGTCTGCTACGAGAGGTTTTATTTGATGTCTTGTTCTGCGTGCTTACTAGGCATATTAATATCGATATTTTATTATTTTTACAATCTATGCACTGTTCCGAGTTGGAAAGACTTTTTCCTAGATAGTATAATTTGTTTGTGTATTTCAATAGCGCTTTTCGCCACTATTATGTTGTGCAAGTTTCGCTTTGATTTGTTGTGCTTTTTGAAAATATTCATTCCGACATGCCTATTGCCTATTCCAGTATCTGATGATTTATTACAGTAACTAAACATCTTCAAACACACGTTTTCGATATTCGGCTCAAAGGAAAAATTATATTCAATGTTTCAAACTGTAAAACAGATTTTTTTTCTCTCCGGACTGCGTTGAGATATCAGGGTCACGTATCGCATTTCGATGATTATATTAAATGGATTTGATTTCCATTATTCGAAATTATACTTATGCTGGGACTCTTTTATAGGGATCTTTCATATTCGACATTTTCACACTTTCAACCTCTAATACTGTTGATTACAAGTATCCGTGATGCGCCACCATTTTTCCCCTTATATCCGACACTAATAGGTACTTTACATATAGGGTTGCTCAACTGCCTTGCATTATTAGTATTGTGGAGGCCTCCAAAATTTGGAGGTTTGCCATGCTGTATCTACCTTAGTTTGCAGCTCTGGAAAATGAGTTTAATATTAAATAATTTCCATTTACATGTAGTTTAGAAATATGTAATAAGCTGACGTAGTGCCATTTGAAAAAATAAAACTTTCTATTTGGTTGGCAACATTGTTCATCCTGTGTTAATGAATAATATGTTTTAGGCGTTCCCTCCTGGTGTACTTTCTTGGTACCAAGTTTGGCTAATTTAGCTTTGTTGGTTAAAAAAAATATTGAAGATTATCTCATGTACCCGGTATACTGTAATTTTTTCGCACTTCTAACTTCCGTGCCCCCTATCTCCTTTCCCCCTGAGCCATTGCACCTATAATTTTTGTATCCTACTTCTCTATCCACAGTCTTTCAGCAGCTTTATGTTTCATTCAGCTTTGTTCGTATCAGATCGTGACCTTTCCTTGTGAGAACAAACGTAAATAATAGCCATGATGCACTGCGAATCACTCTTAAAAATGAGAAATCGCTCTTTCAAGTTTGAAGAATGAATTACATCCAAAAGCATCGGAATTCCATCTAGGAAGAGCACATTTTTCATCCAAAGCAAGAGCGTTTCGTCGGAAACCACTCTTTTTGATTGATTTGGTTGTGTATAATCAATTAACAATTTATTAATAACGAAAGGTGTGTTTATAAAGAGCAGGCGACGCAATAAGTGCAAATTCAAAACAAAATACTAAAGTATGATCAATCTTAAAAGGTTGTTCAATCAGCCTCGCGATATTAGATTATCCAAATACATTTTCTGTCTTGAATAACCTACACTGGAATATACTCACGAAAAATACCACACTTAAAAAAGTAAACTGTCTCCGGCGGAAATTGCAAATATACATGAAATTTAAACAGTGCATTGATGATGTGTTCAAATGAACACCTCTGTAGTACTACGTTTCGCAAATAAGGGGAACACGAGTTACGGAAGTCCAAAATTTTTCGAAATTTTAAGCAAGCCTGGAGAGTAGGCAACACTTCATACATATGCGCGGATTGTACGAATTTTCCTTTTAGTTTCATATGAACATTGAATAAACATGTAATACATAAAGTGAGTATATAGAATGACTCACTGTGTGGGTTTCTGACCGACGGTTCCTAATAGTTCCACATAGGCCGAACGAATGACTGGAAGCAATTTAAAGTGCAAAATAATTGCAGAAAATAGATCAGCTCCGTATTTCCTTACTTTCAATCTAGAAATATTTGCATTTTTTACATACACAAGTTATACTCTCAGCAAATTAATTAACACTAAAAGAAATACATAAAAAATCTTTAAAAAAACTCTAAACGGCACCAGGAACAGAAAACATTCAATTCTGTCAATCAGTAGGTCTATACAAGAAATAATCGATGTCACTGTCATCTATGTAGCGATGTCATGTATGTCGCAAATTCGCAATTAATCTCTCTCTATAAAATTTAAAGTGAGTATGTTTGGGTGAGCATCACTCAAAATGTGCTTGACCGATTGTTATGATATTTCGTACATGATCAGGCATTGGACCGAACTGAGAAGTTAACTTTGATCATAAAATTATTATTGTAAGATATAATCGACCATCTAATTTTCCATTGAATTCCAATGGCAGTGATAACAATAATGGAATCTTTAAAAGCAAAGCACGCGGCAACCCACACTACAACATTGTTCGACAGGTTGACTACCTCCAAGTGGTAAAATTTGGCATGACTTTCAATTCATTAACAACGGCTATCTTAGGTAACACACCTCTAACATCCCTAGGCATGGGGTGAAGGAGTGACATGTGAAAATAATAGAAAACGATTGATATTAATGTCGAATCCAGTTTTCGGGGTTCCCGAGATGAATAGTAACACTCCCAGTTCCGTTAAGTCCAAGTTCAGTCCCATCGGCATGGAGGGAGTGACAACATTTTTTATTCACACCGCACCAACGAGTGGGCATATCAGTTAAAAATAAATCTCTTTTTTCTCATCCCACAAAATTATCAAAAATATTCCACTATTATAATCTGTACATCACTTACACAGTTCTTATACCAGCGTGAACATTAATTTCTGGCGAACTTTACGTTTTAAATTAAAACAGTTCTTAAGAAACAAACGAAACTTTTACAGGAAGTTTGAAAAGTACTAGATTATTAAGACACAAATAACCATAAATAAATTGTCTCAAAAGAATTCAACAAAATACAAACAATTTAAATTTAAATAAGCAAATGGTTTGGCCCATCTGGCGTTCTCTTGCTAACTATTTGACATACTTCAGACTTACAAAAAGAAAGAAAAACTGATGAGTAATAGATTATTTTTCACATGAATCGAAATAGCCAAATAACGTATAATTCACAAGTTATTTGAATAAAGAGTCAATGCACTGTGGAAACCAAATAAAGCTTAGTAGTACTACTACTCAAGTACTACTTTAAAATAATAATAAAAAAAATGTAAATAGCCTTTTGCAATGTTTGTTCAGTATCCATTGCGTTCACCCAAAGACTATGTCTGGACCCAACATGTAAACTCAGTGGCCATATATCTCATGAAATACCTATAAAATACCTTATGGCTTCTCAAGTATACAGACACCTCAAATTCTTTGAAAAAAAAGGACAGGTCGAAATGAAAATGAATAAGATGCTTTTCCGAATAAGTAAGGTGATACACGTAATCGCCGCCATTAAAATCGGGCAATAACATCCCCTCTCATTGATAACAGATAACCTTTGTTGAGTGTAGGTCTATGTAATATCTTATTCCTGATTCTTATGTAACTATGCATTTAGAAAAAAAATGTTTGGTATACGGAATTTGCTTGAGATATCGATTTGGAATTATTATTATCTACTTGTAGGTCGTCCCATTCATCCTTATGTCGATCGACCTTTATTCACAGAATTTATGGATGACCCTTACTTCGTTTGGGGAATCCGTTGCGAAGCCATTAAGTTTTATTGAAACACGCATTTTCGGATAGAGCTGGTTTGAACTCTTTGACAATGGCATGCCGCATCAGCTCTACTATTAGTGATGTTGAAAATTAAACGCTTTCGAAAGCACATCGGAATTTCCATCCCTGTGACTAAATTTTTTCTCATCTTTTGTGGTACTACGAATTGAATTGAATTTTTGGCCTTTAGGTATCTGAGGCTCAGGCCGGGATAGGGGAGGTCAAAGGATGCTGAAAGGTGTCGGCCAGGGCGTAAGTAGAAGGTGCCATCCCGGCATTTGCCTGGTGTGACTGAGGAAAAACTCTGGAAAAACCTGTCAGGATGGTCGACCGCTGTGATTGAACCCATGACCTCTCGAATGCTATGGCAACGCTCTACCACTGAGCTATGGCGACTCGGTTTGACGTACTACGACTCCTCGAAGTACAGATGCTTATCAGAATAATGGAAACACCTGTAGTTGGCAACACGTCAGATGTATGGGTTGGCAGTGGTGTCGTGGCGACCGCAGCGCCGGACTGCTGCTGGTGTTGTGTTAGGTCGGTCTCCATACTACGTCAGGCGTCGTGGAACAGGAGTGTGCAGTGGCTGCAGCAGACGGGGGTAGTGTAAAATGGGAGACCTCAGAGTTTCAAAGAGGGCAAATTGTTGGTGCGCGGTTATGTGGAGTGACTGTGACGGCAGTGGCTTGTGTGTTAGGTGTGTCGCCAGGGACAGTGTCGAAGGTGATGACGGCCTACACAACACACGGGAAAACCACATCGGGGAAGCGGAACAGTGGGCGGAAGAAAAGCATCAGTGACAGGGCACGCCGGGTATTAAAGCGCATTGTCACGCGGAACCGTCGTGCCACTGCGGCGCAAGTGACGGAGGAACTCAATCAGCACCTCCCCCAACCTGTTTCGACAATCACAGTCCGCCGCGAATTACATGACATCAACTTACGGGGTCGTGTTGCACGGGCCAAACCTCTCATCAGGGACCAGAACGCTTTAGCACGCCGCAAATGGTGCCGCGACCATGCAACTTGGACCGTTGACGACTGGAAACGTGTGGTATGGTCGGATGAGTCACCATTCACCCTATTCCAAACCACGGACCATGTTTATGTGTGAAGAACGCCCAAAGAAGCGTATGATCTGCAGTGTCTCCGCCCAACTGTGAAACATGGCGGCGGTACGGTGATGCTGTGGGCCGCAATATCATGGTTTTCATTGGGTCCTGTGGTCACACTTCGAGGACGCATCACTGCCAACGATTATGTCGCAATTTTAGGAGACCACTTGCATCCTATGGTCCGGATGTTGTTCCCGGACAATGACGCCATATTCCAGGATGATAATGCACCCATTCACACAGCTGGAGTTGTTGCAGCGTGGTTTGAGGAACATCGGGATGAAGTTCAACACCTCCCCTGGCCCGCCCAATCCCCAGATCTCAACATAATTGAACATCTGTGGTCCATCTTGGAAACACGACTCCGGCGACGATTTCCACCTCCATCCTCTCTCACAGAACTGGCCGATGCCCTGCACGAGGAATGGTGTAATATTCCACTTGGTACCATTCACGATCTCTATGCCTCCATCCCACGTCGCATCAAGGCTGTTCTGAAGGCGAAAGGTGGCCCGACACCATATTAATCTGGTAAGTTGCACTTTCGTTCAGGTGTTTCCATTATTCTGATAAGCATCTGTATGTCGGTGCAGTACCACTCTCTATATATTGCAATTTAGGTAACTTGTACGTAAGAGGCGTTACATTGACCACGTAACCCGCTAATAACTTGAACGTAATAAAGCCATCTGACAGGCCAAGGGCATAGATTTGTTTTAATTTTAGAATCAAGTAATTAAACGTGTTAAATACAAGTATTTACAAGTTGTACTGAATCCGTATTGGCAGAGAGTGTTAAATGTAGTTACTTTAATACTCTCTGGTATTTGTCATAAAAAATAAGTGTGTCAAATTGAGACTATATAAATTATAATATAATGTCAATCTATATGTGAAAATCATGTATGTAAAGTTAGAACACATGAAATATTAA
>JAGDQP010009832.1:1521-36247 GCA_022664845.1 Lepisma saccharinum | reverse complement strand
ATGTATTTTAAAATCAAAGAAAGAATGAGTGTGTTGTTTAATGTAACATTTTGGGTGTCATTAATGACTACTTTGGGCGTCATTATTAGTAATTTTTCTAGTATTAACAAGCGAATATTAGAATTGAATTAGTTGCTGAGTAAACCTATCCGTTCACGATGACTTTATAGCCTCTTCTACGGAAATGCTGGTTTTATTCGTACAAACATTTTCGTATAAAACAAACATTTTCGTCAAATGTTCTAAAACATTAAAAAAATAACAAAAGAGACAACAACAAGAACGAAATGATACTTTAGAAAATAAATTCATGAGTATAGTTTACCTATTTCTACACAAGGTGGCGCACAAGTCGTGTAGTGGGCGGGTATCAAACAGTTTTGCTTCTCACGCCAGAAAACACAAGGATCAACCTGATTATACACTAGTCACGTCACGTATACGCCTGTCCCACGCGAAAAAAAAGCAACGCCTGAATCCTTCCCCCTTTTTTCATCGTTTTCTTTTTCTACTCCTCCCCCTAAAATCAACCAATGATATAAGTTTCTTCTTTTCTCTTACTTTCTATTCCGGTGCCATGTTTTTTTTGTTTTTGTTTTTTTTGTAATCGTCTCTTCCTTACGCACAACAGCAATATGCTTGCACATGTATATGAAGGCATGATCTGAGCTCAAAATTAAGACAAATAATTTTGACGTCTCAATTTCAAACATTATTATTTGCTTTCATAAGGTTTATTGGAGAATTTACGATAATTTACTTTCTTATAGATTGATTCAAAAATATATGTCACGTTGCAGTTCTTATATAATTCGAAAAACGCCTACAGCTTTTAATCTATCTATATCTTAATTCGTAATAGGTTAAGTAAGGTAATTTGGCAGCATAGGTAATTTGGCAGTATTTTTATTAGCTTGTTGCTAGAAACCCTAGCGTTGTACGGGTCCTCATTTAATAGCAGAATAAGTGATATGTTCACTTCAACTTATGCTACTCGTTGAGATCTCCTGCTACGAGATCAGTGAGTGCACTGTGAAACAAATGAAATATTACGTTCTTTACCAAACAGTGCCAAATCACCTTACTTTACCCTACCTGCCTCACTTTCGTCTGGTCTAGAGGCAAAAATTTCACATATCCTTGACCTATTTTCAACAATGTCTGCATTGTTCTGATTTCCTTCACATTTTAAAAGACGTGTCTTGCTTTGTTTTTCTCTAGATTCAATTCTCTCTCTCTCTCTCTCTCCATATTTTTATTTGAATTATGCTCGTATCGTTTTCATAGTATTAATTCTTATCTATAACCTTATTATCATTGTTATTGGGTTATCATTTGCATTGTCAGTCTTTCTTATCTTAAAGGAAACTGTCTCCGGTGACACTAAAATCAGTACCGTATGAAACTTCCACAGTGTATTGATGATGGTAATTTGAACTCTCTTGTAGTACGACGTTTCGAAGTTTAATGGAACGCAAGTTAAAGAACTTTAAAGTTTCCGAAATTTTGTTCTGAACGCCTGAAGGGCAGGCAACACTTCATACATATGTGTTGAAGTTATGCATTTCCCATTCACTTGTATATAAAAGGTTGCCCTGAAGATAATTTAAATGTTAGATTAAAGTTATTGATGAAGTTGACGTGTTAATTAATTCCTCTGGTCCTTCCAAAATGCGAATATTATTAAAAGACAGGGTGATCCAAAGGAAACTTCCCATTCCGTTAACCAATTGATTTCCAGGAGGAATCCCCGACACTCATTCGTTTTAATTTCAGGGGAAATGTGCCATACTAATGGTCAAGCAGTGCATGCTGTCCCAATTTATTGTGGTCTATTAGCAAAAAGTGAAATTTTCTTCAATGACAACATGGGCCAGGTGACACATCATGTCATTCCGAGTTTTTTATGAGAGAATGTAGTGTAGGGTGATTATTAGTACGGTGAGGAAGATTCTTCTCAAGGTGGGTTCGCTAGTTTCCGATGACGTAAACGCTTGGCAAGCCAGGATGCCTTGCTTTTATGGACCTATTTTCCGTCCAGACTTAAGAGTATACTGTTACTCTAATGGCAACAGAGATGCAGGTTTGACCGCTAGATAAAGAAACAAAACTGAACTCTCTGCAGCCGTTCTCTTACTTCGGGTTGTCATAGCCAAGCGGCAACGTTCCAGTCGCTGTTATTTTTCTCCCTCTTCACCAGTCAAGTTTCTTAAATGAAACTATCGTTAAATTAGATAATGAAATATGTGCAAATCAAGAAAGGAATTAAGTAGGCCTAATTAATTTTCGTACCAATGTTAAATAAGATATAAAACTTATACGGGGGATCATTAAAGAGAAATAACAGAGTAAAGGAATTTCGTGTGTGTCAGGGGGGATGTACGATAAGTAAAACTGCAGCTGTTGCCCATAAGCTGCAACAGTATAGACCAAACCCTGGATCGGTAATAGATTTACGTACATAGGTGAGACAAACTTGGCTATTTTCGAGGCTAACACCGGTCTAGAGAAAAATTGCTTTCCCTCTGGCGGTTTTAATAGCTGCAATAAAACAAGGTGCGACGTCGACATAAACTTTAACAAAAGATTTCACAGTCGTTAGACCGTATAACCACACTAGATATTGTTATAACTCGCATGTACCAACACAGCTCTTTTACATCTAATGTTATAATATACATCTTTCTGTTTGCAGTTTACAATTAAAAGTATAACATAAAGTAAGTATTGTACTTCGTTCTTTCAAAAACAATTACCATTTTACAAATAATATCATAATGCCAGTTAATGTACATTTCCATTCAAACTCTTACATTCGTATTTTAAAAATAACCGAAAAACTTCATACCAAAACGCCCTGACATCTATAATCTAAGAATAACATAAATCAATTCCACAAACACCAAACTGAGAATCATTCGAATGGCGTGTTTTGTAGTTAACATCCATCTTTTGCACTTAGCATTGAGTTGCTTTGCTCTAAGTTGCGTTACATTAGGATACTTTACATTAGCTTAAGTTTAGTTAAATTACGTTCATATAGTAACACTGCAAAAAATAATAAATGTAGCGAACTATATTGGGCTTCTCTTTAGATAGCACACAGAAATATGTCAACCCAAACTAACTTGAACGAAACTCGGAGCATGGGTTAGTTATCCTATGCTACCTATTACAAGACAGTGACGAACCTCGGAGTTTTCTCCATTGTATGATGGGAGATGGAAAGACACTCATAACGTTCACTACAGTAAATTGTATATTTTACTTGTATATAATGATGTCCTTCCTTACATTTTGTAGTATTGAAGGTGGCAATTGTGATGTATCTCTGAGAATTAATGAAGTTACGATAATCATCTTTCTTGTTTTCAAAAAGATTCAAAAGAACTCTTAAAGGCTTGTTTGTTGACTAGGTTTTGATTTAAGGAAAACTGAATGACTTGCATAGTGCTACAACTTTTCGAATATTCGAACTTCGAAAAACTTCGTAATACCAGAGATCAATGTATATTATTCGAATTTCGTTATTTTCAACCGTAAACATATATTTCAGCTTCGAAAAATTCGAAAAATGTTGATAGCATTAATCTTGAAACTAGATCACAGATTAAATTGAATTGGCTTCAATTCTCTTTTATGATTCACAGCGGTAATTTTTTTTTTCGTCACTCGTCTGAGGGATGGCGTCACTTGGCAATATCTCTTTCGTCAGTAAATTTGAAGTTAGCGGGTAGGGCTTTTAGTTATGGTAACAACTCAACATTCGTTTCGTGATATTTATAGAAACTCTGAACATTTTCTGGCACGATGTCTGGCAGCGGGGTTCGAACCCACGTGCTTCACTTTTTTGCCACTAGACCACAATAAAATGAGACAGCATGTAATGCTTGACCACGATGGCACATTCTCCCTGAAATTAAATGAGGTGTATATCGGGGTTCCTCCTGGAAATCACTTCGTTACTAAATTAACAGAATGGGAAGTTTCCTTTGAGTCTTTATATAATAGATTGGCAGGCATCAGAGCAATTAATTAGCACGTCAATTTCATCAATCTAACATTTAAATTATCTTCTGCGTAACCTTTTATATAAAGGTGGATGAGAAATGCATAACTTCAACACATATGTATGAAGTGTTGCCTACCCTTCAGGCGTTCAGAACAAAATTTCGAAAACTTTCAAGTCCTGTAACTCGTGTTCCACTAAACTCCGAAACGTAGTACTATAGGAGTAATCATTTGAACATATCGTCAATGCACTGTGAAAGTTTCATGCTGATTTTCGTGTCCTACCTAGTGCTGTAAAAAAAAAAGTTTTTTTTGTGAAGATTTTTCATGTTTTTTTTTAATGTCTTCTTTTTTACACAGCAAGTGATTACGCTGCTGCTTTACGCTGCAAAATCAATGTAATCAGCAGGATTGGAGTTAAGCTTTCATATATTTATCCCAATTTATTTGCTTTGTTTTCCTGAAGAGTTACGAGGCAAATGATGAGATGATTTATACATTCACTACCACATTGCTATACTTCCTATATCTTCACCCTGAAAAAACATAAGGAATTAACTAAAGATATATCTGTGGCTCACCCCCGCGCTTTTTTGAAAGTATAAGAATAGTTATCGACACGTAACAGTAAGGGGGACCATTTGGAAAATTGAATTTTAAAGTAGGGTGGCAACGCTTACAACTGGGTGCTTGGGTACAGGGAGCAACCACAGAAAGTTTCAACTCTGTCGAATATGTATACTCAAAGCTTGGTGTGGATACGTCGAACTGAATGAAAGTAGTAAATATTTAATTTTTAAAATTGATTGGCAACGCTGTCAACTGTGGGACCTGAAGTGCCTCTATGACGCGTCCCAGTACGTAAATACAATGTTTGGTCCTAATACGTTCAACGATATGGAAGCAATTAAACATTTTATTTTCTCAAATTGGTTGGCTACACTGACAACTGTGGCGCCGGAAGTACCCACATGAACTGTCCAAGCACCTAATGCATATGTCAAATTTGTCAGGCAAATACGTACAAAGGTAACAAATATGAAATCAAGATTTTTTAATCGTTTGGGAACCCTGACAAACTACGGTGCCTTGAGTGCCTGTATGGCCTGTCCCAGTACCTAATGAAAATGTATGTCAGATTTAGTGTAAATCAATGTACACGTATATATTTGTATTAATAACGGCATTTCTATAAGTTGAATTTTAAAATAGGCTGGCAACATTGACATCTGTGGCGTTTGTAGTCGGGGATATCCAAAACTTTCTTCTATTGTGTTGAATGATGTTTAAGCTAAGTTTGAGGCAAATACTGCATGGGAGAAGTGTTTTAAAAATAACTTTTTTAAAAGTTGGCAACAATGACAACTGAATAACCCAGAAACCAAATCTCATATATGATAAAAGATATGAGTAATCTAGTTTTTAATTTATGTTGTATATCTTTTTAATTACCTAAAAGTAATTCTTGCTTAAAGAGACGTTAGCAGTATTACTAATTACTGCCCTGAAAAAGAAAAGAAAAATAGAAAAAACGAAGGCTCATGCTTTTTTTGTCCTAATAAAACCGGAAGTTTTAGAAAAAACTAACGGTTTTTTTTTTCATTTTCTACACTAGTCCCACCGGAGACAGTTTCCTTGTTAGTGTTGATTTAAAGTGTCTGTCCTATCTAAACTTTTATCATTTGTATTCGGGTATAATTAGCATAATTCCGCACCGTTTAATTCAAAGTGTTTGTCCTAATACCGAATTTGTATAGATTCAACAATATCCCACACAGCATTGAAATTTTCACAGCGTATGGTGGGAATATTCCAGGATGTTCGCAATATTTTCGGGGAGTATTTTTTTTTTTTCATCATTCAGAATATGCTACGAATATTCTTTTAGGAAAATGCTAGGCATATTCGTTCTGAAATCCGGAAGTTAGGGTGAGTGCAGACGAAACGAGTGTTAGTAAGAGACTAGAGAGAGAGCATTGGAATACGAGAAAAAAAATCAACAATCGCATTGCGCTCTCAGAATTATTTTAGAATTTCGCTTATATTTCTGGTATTAACAAGCATTTCTTTTGTGTATTTTCTGATCTACATGTTTTTCACATGTTCCGCTGCGTAACTTATTTTTTACTTACATATTATTCCCCTTGAAAAACGGTTATATTATATTACAAAGCTGAAAGTTGTGAATCGTCCTATTCCGCAATATCAGCTAATTTGTAACAATATATTTACTGGAAGCTCAAGCATCTAAACAAAGTAATCATGATATTTTTGTGTATAGTACTGTCTAGTTTTACTGTGTTTATCATTGTTGTGCTTTTATTTGACACATAAATTTGAGAAAATCAGAAGAAATTTTATGCTAAATAGACAGTATTATACACAAAAAATCAACTCTCCTGAAATATACATTGTTACAAATTAGCTGATATTACGGATTATGAAGATTTCATTATATAGTGTTGCCGACTTTCATCGGGGTACGATATGTGATTGAAAAAATAATTAATACATAGGTCATTATTTTTTCCTCTCAATTTTCCCGTTCATATTTCTGCCATTTAAAGGTCATTTTACTGGTTATATTTAGTGACTTTGTTTACGTCATCAAACGGAGCACTAGTAAATTATACAATAAAAAAGTATTCATTTTAATACATTAAATATGGCTTTAAAAATTAAAAACAAATGTGTAATATAGAGCAAGTGAAAATTGTTGACCCACTTTCTAGTGAAAATAAATTTGATAAATTATTTTCTGTCGCATATTCATAGTTGAAAAAAAAAACTGAATCAATCTCATCGTAGTTAATCACACCGTTTACTATGAATAAACGTCACAACAATGGATCTCACTACTACGTCACGGTATCTTTATCTCATTTCGGTTGCTGTTAGAAGAAGACGTTTTCTTATCGCTCCACACCTAAAACAGGAAGCTGTGTTCACACTATTAATAAGGGCAAAAGTATCTTTTACGTTGTCGTTATACGACCACCTTAGACTTCGTGAATTGAGAGAGGGGTTTGTTTGGTGGGTAAGATTCTGAATGTGTGTGTTGAGGGGGGGTTGTTATATTTGGCTAGAGATTGTGATTAGTTCAAACTAGACATGATCTGCTGCTGCGCACTCATACTGTATTTGTTCCCCACCCTTTTAAGTTTGTTCAGCATAATATGGAATAGAGAGAGTGAAAAGGATGTTCGTTATCAGGCTTCTTCGGAGGTGAAGACAGGCGACAACGTGTTGTTCGATAGAGAGATGTAATCACGGTGGCTTTTAATAGCATTGAGTCTCCATGTCCCTTCCTGCTGGGTATATATCTCGTATTCTCTTCCTCCTACTGGTGGCACAGTATATTTTCTTTCTTCTTCTTCTTCTTCTTCTTCTATCTTCTGCTACTTTTATCTCCTACCAATACCATGACAGTTCGTACTGATTGGTGAAGGCTCATTTACACAACGAAAAGGGTGGGAGAGAGGTTTCGTTCAGCGTATTGCCGAAGTGCGAATGTGAGAGATATGAGATAAGGAAGTAAGAAAAAAAAAAGAGTAAGAATCTTGATTATTCAGAAGGTAAGAGTTTTCTGTGAGGAGTTACGGAGAAACCCCCGTCTTCATATCATCTAACTGAAACGTTAATGAGGTTCCCTCATTGTCAGCAGGCTGGAGCAACGAACCTCTTCCTTTTCTCCCCCTCCCTCATAATGTTTTTCCATCGCCGCCACTGTTTTCCCCGACACGCTCTTCTTCTTAGTATGGGAATGTCTTTTACTTGTTCGCTTTTACTCACCCTTTTCTACACTGCAACAAACCACACTCTGTAATGGTTTTGTAAGGTGATAAGGGTGGTTTGAAAATCTTGGCATTCTCAATGCTGGCCGGGTCCTTATTTTAACATGAAACATAATTTTCGACGTGTTCGAAAAGTGGTACCACTCAATAAATATGTTTTGTGTGTGTGTGTGTGTTTTGAAATCAGAAATAACTTACTGGTTACACAAGACAACGACAGAATGTTCAACCCGTGGGCCATATACCTATGGCCCGTGACACTCTTAAGTGAAAAAAATTAGGGCAACTCTTATTTACAGGTATAAAATTTATTTCTCGAATCTTTTCTCTGGCATCCCCTAAATCACTTGCATTGTTCCTGAAAACAACCTGTACTAAGTTTGGTGAAGATTACTAAATATCAACCTGTGTCGCTCCCTAGAGTTAGATTTTATTTAAATTTAAGATATTATGAAAAGTATTTACATACAAAGTATTTATTTATTTTGTAATTGTTATATTGTTGTAAAATACATCGTGCCTCAAAATGATTACTCTAATTTGAACTGCTTATAACTTTATAACGAATTTACTTAGATAGCGGATTTTGCAAACAAAAACACATACTGATAAAGTTTAAAATCTTAACTTGATGAACGCAATATGGGCACCACGAGTGACATCTGGGTTTTATCTTCTGCCAGACGTTTTCTAATATTTGGGGAGTTACATTTTGAATGGCTATGGAGATTGATTCAGGCAAAGTTTATTTGGAAAAGGTATCGCATACAACCTGTCTTTGACATATTCTCAAATGAGAAAAAAAAAAATCTAATGGATTAATGTACGGTGATCTGGCAGGCCATTATAAATTTAATTCAGGCTCCAGTTTAGGTGTTAAGGTTTAAGAGTCTTCGAATGTGTTTGCTATGCGTCATTTGTCAGTACTTGGACTAAAAGTAACAAAAGAGCGCACTGCTTCACATACGAGGTGTATAAGCTTAAATCCGCTGTTTGCCCATAGATGGCGTTCGTGAGCGTATGAAGCTACCATGGGCACGCCAGACCTATACGCTGTTAAAGATGACGTCATAGCCGCGCGGTATCCTAGCAACCAGAACGACTGGCTTTATACACACGGAGTAGCATACGCGTTTAGTATGGACGAAAAAGACAAAACGGTTTTCTTAACATATTTATAACATTTAATAGTTATATTATACCTTACAATATGATTCCATGCTTTGCGTTTGGCTGCACGTACTATGCTTTATGTCAAACTTGTAAATGCTTCAGATTTCTAAAGGAAAGAAGACGTTACTGTTATGGACGAAGGTGTGCAGTCTATTTACAATCTATTTTGTTTTAGATTTGGCAATTCTATTTTGTTTCAGAAACTCTCTCTTTGTTAATATTTAGTTTCTAGTAACAGCACTAAATGACTTTGTGTATATTTATATTTTAATATGTTAATTGCATTCAAGGGGGGCATGGAAAACTTGTTTGTTGTTTTCAGCCTCTTTAGGATCAACTGGATGGCATAGTTCATATAAATTCCAAATGTATGCCTAATTACTGTTTCACTAAAGCATTTTCAGTAATTGTTTATATTTTTTACAACAGATTCTCAATCGATAGATAGTGGTAGATACTTTACTCATTTAGAACATGAATTATCATCTCTCGCATTAAATAACTGAGATAAAGGCTGCAATGGATAATTCTCAAAATTCTAATGCAACTGTAAATATCAAGCAGAAGTCATAGTGTTAAAATAGATATATCATACGTTTATCTACAAGGGGTGCGTAACTACTTTGTATGGAATCTAGAAAATAACTACAAGGGCAGAAATGGGGAATAGAAACTTTATACACTGCAAAAAATAGCTGTGTTAATTCAACACAATGCGGTGTCCCAGCGTGACTACCACTTTTGTGTGTTAAATCAACACAACACATGGTGTTGATTTCGGTACTGGGAGAAAAAAAGTTACGGCAGCAGCTAGATTTGAACATGGGTTGCTCAGTTAGAAGCCGAGCGCCTTACTGACTTCGCTAAATTGTCAGACCGAGAAAGCTCTAGATTGAAACAGTATAGAGGCTAAAAAAAGGTTGCTGAACAACAAACACAAAGAAAGTTATTCTCACGACTTATGCCATGATTCAATCACTTTTCCATTATTCAATTAGGGATCACAATCCCCATTTATTGAGAAGATGTTCCATTTCTATGAAAGCAAGCGCAGGATTTGACATGTTGTTACGATAAGAAAGCAGTAATGCTGCTCAAGTGTTTGGCTGTCGCCATCTTGCTTGCTTTCATAGAAATAGAATATACTCAATGAATGGGAATTTTGGTTCTCAATTGACAAATAGAAAGTGATTAAACCATGGGATAAGTTGTGCAAGTAACTTAGTTTGTTTTGGGAGTTCAGCAACATATACTTGTTCCCCTAAATCGTTTAAATCTATAGTGTAGTCGTTTAATTCAAATGCTGTTCAGTAAATATTGTTTGAATCTAGTATCTTTTCTGTCTGACGATTTAGCGAAGTCGGTAAGACGCTCGATATCTAACTAAGCAACCTATGTTCAAATCTTGCTGCAGCCTAACTTATTTTTTTCTTTCAGTACCGAAATCAACACCGTGTGTTTGTGTTGATTTAACACACAAAAAGTGGTAGTCACGCTGCGATAACACCGCATTGTGTTGAATTAACACAGCTATTTTTTGTAGTGTATAAAGTTTCTATTCCCCATTTCTGCCATTTTTCTTTTTTCCTAGGCCAGAGAATCTGGCAGAAATTTTAGTGAAGGGGGTATAAAGCCAAAATTTATCTAGTTTTGTATATTTTTTTCTCGTTTTTAACAAAAAAAAGTTTTCGGGGGTGGGGTCATCGAGCATTTTGTGAGATGACACCCTTTATTAGGGAATCTGGCAGAAACCCTGCCCTAGGTAATCAAAGCCGTTTATTGAAGCCGTGACCGAAGGTGAGTAAGTATAAAGGTGATCGAAGATCGACTCAATTTTTTTTACAGTGTGACAACAAATTTCACTTATTTCTCTCTCCCCCCCTCTTTTTTTTAATGAATAAGAAGATATAATATAATGGAAGTCATGCATCAGATGATACCAAGGCAGAAAAGAGAAATCCTTGAAAAAATTCATCCGCTTTTCACACCGTAGACAACATTGAAAGGAACAATCTCACACATAAATTTAATGCAGCTGACAAGGGCATGCACACAAATTTTGAGGACGGAACGGGAAATACAAAGAGATAAAACAAGTTGGAGGTCAAACAAAGTTAATGATATTGCAATAAAATAAAAGAAAATCGCAATAATATACACGAGCTATGACCATCCGTAGAAGGTTATATAGCCATTTGGTCAAGTACGTTATTTCAATTATCTTAGTGATAATTTCTGCTATTGTCTTCTTCTTTTTCTTCTTAGCCAATGACTGAAATTGCTTATTGTTCTTCTCTTTCCAGATTCCAAAATAAACATCTTTTTTTTATTATTATTATTATTTTCTACGCTATGTGCGTGTAGATAGACATTAAGACTAGCTATTCTTATGTAATCGCATCTCCTAGCAAATCACATAATTATGTTCCTTTTTCTCTTTGTAAATAAAATACATAGATTTCATTTTTTTTTCATTACTAACTGATATACCTGCTCGTTGGTGCGGGATGAACTAAATGTTGGTAACACTAATAACTGGAGATTTTTTAAATTGGTTGGTAACACTGACAACTAGGGTACTGGAACACCAATAGTAATTTTTCTATTGTTGTCGAATAATGTGTGTACCAAGTTTGGTGCTGATACGTCCTACGGTTTAGAAGAATTTTGATGCGTTTTTTGAAAAAGGTGGCAACACTAATAACTGTGACGCTATATCAGTCTCGAAATACCTCTATGATCTGGCCCAGTATCTAAGGGATACGTATGTAATGTCTGGTAGAGTAGCATACAGACAAACAAACTTCCAAGTTTAGTTATATAGACTGGTCGTGATTTCTTTTTGATTTAATTTGCCAGGAATATTAGATGTGAAAAATGTGTAGCAATTTAACAAAAAAAAAAAAAACATACTGACTAACACAGAATGCACTGCCGTGAGTGTTGAGGACGATGACAATGCTGATAGATAACAATAACAGATGGCTTGCGAAAGTCATCCGCGGGAAGCAGATTCCACCAGACCCCCCCGCCCCCCCCCCCCCCCCCCCCCCCCCCCCCCACCTATACGGGGATATCACCCCCCTAAATTCTAGACAGCACTTCTAACTTTAAAATTTTTACGGTCAAACATCGATAGAAACTGTGCAAAACTCTACTTACACCCTCCCAATTCTGATTTTGCACCATCGCCAGCAAACTGAAACTCCTGGCGGAAACGAGAGATTTACTAAACTCACGTGAGGAACTACCTTTCCTACCTTCATTTTTATCATTCAGTTGGTGACCAGAAACTCACTAGATGTCATCCACGAGGAGATAAGGCAACCAGGTGACGTGACGCATAGGAGAAATTGATGTACCGGAAGGTAAGTATTATATTCATAAACAGAGAGATCATATAACTACCCACAGTAGCTTATATTGTATTACACAAACACAACCATTCACTCAAATTAATATTTCTCGAAGATCCCTTCTAAAATATTATCCTCTACCAACGTCGTCTCAGTCTTCCCAACGGCCTCTTTCCCTCTGGCTTACCAACCACGATGGAATATAATCTTCGTGTTTCTCCCATCCGAGCTACATGGCCTGCCCATCTTAGTCGTCGCGATTTCATTATTCTTACAGCATCGGGTGAGTCGTAAAGTCCGTGAAGTTCTTCATTATGCTGTCTCCTCCATTCTCCAGTCATCTCGTCGCGTTTATCTCTCTCAAGTCCTTATTTTCAAACACTCATCATTTATGATCACTAACAGAAATAAGTTTGTAAAACAATTGAATCAGTTGTTGTTAAAAGGAGATATATGCCATTTAAAATGCATAACATATAACCTTTTAACAACGATCGATTCAATTAATCATCACTGTCATCATTGGTATTTTTTCGAAAGCAGCAGGTCCTTCAAGGCCCGCTAAAACATCTCCATTTATCCCTAATTTCGCTTTTCATTTTGTTTCAGCATACGATGCATGTTCCTTAATACTGTCAAGGAGTTCCTTAATACATCTTCTTCCTCTTTTCTCTTCAACTATACATTACCTTCAATTCCTTACCTTAACATACAATCTGTGCACAGCCAATGTCCTAAAGTTTTTTCTTCTTTATTGTCTTCAGTATTTTTCGCCACTAGCCTACTCTCTTCACTGCCTCATCACGCAACTATTGTGTCGAGAGGATTTTTCGAGTCTTCTTCATGTTCAAAGTTCGAAATCTTTTCTTTCTATACTTTTTGGTAGAGTCCACAAATGAATGCCTCTCAGTGTTGTCTGGTTCCAGCCGCAATATTTCCCTCAAAATACTAAAGAAAAAATCCTGACTTATTGTAAAAATTTCTCGCCTGCTAATTTTGCTTCTAAATTACTGAAAATTAAAAAAAAAAAATTCAACAAAACTTCCCGGTTTTTTGTCTTTTCTCTCCTTTTACCTTTAATATGGGCCAGATTTTTCCGTTAATCGGGAAATTTCTTCACCTGACAACAGTGATGCCTCTCAAACAGTGTGTTTTATAAAAGTATTCAGGAACACAGTCATTATTTTTTCCTTTCACAACTATTTTAAATAGCACGCAACTCAATAACTAAAATAGTAAAATTTCATTAGGATATGATAAAAACACGCGCGTTAGCAGATCCTGGCAGACGACTCAATGTGAGAGTCCGTGCAGTGACGTCACGGTACAGTTCCACATAGATGGCGCCGTCAGTTACACATCCACGTATGGCATACCTAATAAAAGTCAATGCACCTTGAATGCCTCTGTCTCCACTGCTATAGGTCTACTCGGTTTTATATTTTTCGAACGTTTCATATCATCCATTTATAATACTTCCCAGGTACCTGAAGCTAGATACTTGTTCTACTTTAAAAAAAAAAAATTGTGCTCGAAAATAATCATACTAAATATTAAATAAGTAAAGTAAAAGCACTTTGCATTGGTTATTCTCAAAAATAAAAATTCAACTTTTTATACATAGGATTATGGGTC
This sequence comes from Lepisma saccharinum, assembly GCA_022664845.1. Taxonomy (NCBI): domain Eukaryota; kingdom Metazoa; phylum Arthropoda; class Insecta; order Zygentoma; family Lepismatidae; genus Lepisma; species Lepisma saccharinum. The sequence continues at coordinate 22,278 of JAGDQP010009832.1, read as the reverse complement.
CATCTAGTATGCTTCTAAGAATTAAGACAAATGCATAATATAATTCAGTGGTTAAAATAAGTTATAAAGATTTTACATGTAAGTCAACAGGTAAATAATACAAATTTGAATTTGTATAGCAAATAATAAATAAAAATAAAGGTTCTAAAGGGTTATTGTAAAGCAACCATATTAAGCAAGATGGTACCACTACCTTTGTATATGACTCTTGTATTATTTTCGTTGCACGAAATTTCAATGTTGCTCCTACAAATTCAAACCTAGAGAGTTCAAACTTTCAAGGAAGAAAGTTCATAACCAATTCAAGAGTTCAAGTGTATTTCTTTTACATTTTAAAGCAACTTTTAGATACCTAAAATGAGAAAACTTCTAATAACTTCCTGTAGGTATATTTTTACACTTGCGGTCCCCATTCGAACACTTTTTGTACACTTTCTTCAAACAAATTAAAATCTATCAATAAGATATTTTGATAATCTAGAAAACAAAAAAAAAATTGTCCTTCATCTACTCTTCTATCGCTTCCTCATTACATTTTCCTTAGCAATCCAGCTCTTTCTCTCTCTCCTACATGTTCACATTTATACAAGCTTCCAGTTTTCTTCATCAATGTGTTTCATCTACGTTTCGGCTCCATATAATACAATACCTCAGACAAAAACATTTTGTCGTCCGAAACAACACTTAGTTGATAACCTTGATTGATTTGACTCATTTTCCAGTTATTTTCTCCAACTTTGATATTTTCTATACTGCCGTTCTAATAACCATTCCTTTCTCCAAATTTAGGTTTATATTTACTCTGTATTCTTGACCCTCTTAGTATTAGGCATCGTTATTGAAAATACTGTATATCGAGGACGGATATCATCGACTTTTATTTCAGAAAACGATTCTTTCTGTCTTCTTTATGAGTGACTGGCCGTCCATACCTTTTCATTTGTGCCCTTTTGACATCATATCTTTCTCCAAGGAAGAGCCATTCAGAAGAAGAAGTTATTTTGGGGGTAAATTTGAGGCAATTGGGGATCGATCAATGGCCTATTGAGAAGGAGGACAACTGTCTGTGAGACAGCTTGATGAAACGACTAGCAAAGAAGATGACGAGGAAGAGGTCGAAGAGGGAGACTTGAAATATTTTTATGTCTCTGTGCGGGGTCGCCATATAAAGAAAAATATATAAATGGTAGAGGAGGGAGTTTGTGCGATGCTTTACGAGACTCGATGATCTTCCGTTTCTTGTAAGGTCGGTTATTCACATCAGAGCCATTTCAGGAAGATTCGATGGACATGTTTATGGACAGAACTTTTTATATGGAATATACCTATAAAAGATTTTTCAACATTCTGTAGAAGCATGTTTATCACATGTCGGATTTCTACAAAATTCGTCTCCCGTTCTCCTTAGGCTTTGACTTCCACTTTTCTTAAAAAAAAAATCGCTCTCCTACTCATTTTTTCAGTGATGATTTCCAAAAGAAACTTAAAACGAGAACTTGCTTTTACTAAAAATTCAGGGACGCATTCAGGCTGGCCGGGTCCCTCAAAAGATTCGGATTTTTTTGTATAATTGGTATAATTTTAGGCAAAGTTATATGCATTTTATGTAAATTTCACAACCAGACAGACCTCGGATCTCCCACAGGTACCCCCCGCAACCAACTTCTAGAAACTCATATATTAAAGATTATGAAGTCGTTGTTCTCTTTAAATATTAAATGACGACGCCAGGAAGCAATGAAGTCCGACGGGTTGGGGAACGACAAGTGGTTGTGGTGAGAATAAGAAATTTTCAAAATGGCGTTTCGGCCATCTTGGATTTCATTTTTTTTATATAGTTCATTTCTGTACTTTCAACAGGTATACATGAATATCCAAGTGGATAGGATAATGGGAAGTCAGCAAAAAATTGCAAGTTTTGATGCCAAGTATTCTGCCAGGACCCGCCACAATAGTGGGGGTGTCAGGCCCCCAAATTCTCGAATACTTTATTTTTTTTACAGTTTAAAATCGATAGAAACTCTCCAAAACTATTTAAACCCTGCTAAGTTATCCAATCTTGGCTTTACATCGCCCAAACTGGAAATACTGGGACAGTCCCTGTTGAACCAGACAACTTCCTGAGCCATAGCTACCTTAATAGGCTACAGTATAAATAAATTCAAATTGAACCGGACATGATGAAACCTGCATAGATACAGGTCAAGTCAACTTTCAGTAATAAAACCTTTTGTTAAGAAACTATTAAGCGCAAATTTACACAAGAGACTGAAGGTCTAAAATAATAATAAACATTCCAGCCCACACAGTAGGCCTAAGTGGCCCACCGTCATGGCTTAAAAATAGTCGACGATGTATTCAATAACGACCAATCCAAACGCTTAAAATTTAAAAGCTCTCAAACTTTAATCGAGATAAAAAAAATAGTGCCCTAAATATACTAAAAGAATACCGTCAAGAAATGTTATAGCGCAAGTTATACTCTGTTATGGGTATCAAAAATAAAAGTGGTGAAAATTTTGAAAGTGTAACCGTGAAATGTCTAATAGGTTACGTGCAACACTGAACCGAATGTACAGCTGTGACACAGATCGTCACTTGATTGAAAACGAGCAAGTACATCGCTGATTTAAGATCAGAAATAAGTTTGTTCTTAATTCTACCTGTTCTTATTGAGGCGTTGCAGTCGAACGGAAGATGAACGAATCTGAAAAGGACCCCTTTCCCCCAAAGAAACAAGAAAGAAAAGAATTTTGGGGCCACTGAAAACGTCTAAAAATGTTTCAACTTGCTTGCTATAAAAGTTTACATTGTTGTCAAAATTGCTGACGCGTTTTATTTCAAAACAGGCACACTAGATGGCAGTAGTATATTTTTATGAAATAACTCAAGTCAGTGTAGAGGAAAGTTTATTATCTTACCTAACTTGGTCAATATTCACTGTCACACGTGGTGTACTTGAGTAGGAAGAATATTTAAAAGATTACTAAATTTAAAAGATATTTAAATTCTGTATGTTTTTTAAATTCCTTAAAATGGATTGTTAATTCCACGAATTTGAAAAAAAGTTATCACGTACGTACCAGGTGTATGCATAAGTAGTTTCCGGTTTAACTAAGAGATGGCGCCAGCAAAAAGTACGCAGCGTATTCATTTGACACATACGTCATTTTGTTCATCTGACATTAAACTACAAACACACACAAGTTGAGTCCGACAAACACTAGCGTCTTTGTTTTATCGTTCAGTGATCATGTCGAAGTTTGTGCCTGAAAAAGAACATTTGCGGCACGCATTGCTTTTCTTATTTAATCAAAAGAAAAAGGCTGTTGAAAGTCATCGTATGCTGGTAGAAACATATGATGAACACGCTCCATCGATTAGAACATGTGAGACATCGTTTCGACAATTTAAAAGTGGTGATTTCAATGTGAAAGACAATGCGCGCTCTGGTAGACCACAAAAGAGCGAAAACGAGCAATTACAGGTGTTATTGGAGGATGACCCAACTCAAACTCAACAGCAATTGGCAAAAGCATTAAATGTGTCACAAGAAACAATCAGCAGACGTTTACGAGCAATGGGGAAGATCAATAAACTGGGTAAATGGGTCCCACACGATTTGAATGAACGTCAAATGGAAAATCGCAAAGTCACTTGTGAAATGCTGATTCAACGTCACGAAAGAAAATCCCTTTTGTATCGAATGGTGACGGGTGACGAAAATAGGATTTATTTTGAAAACCCGAAGCGGAAAAAATCGTGGCTTTCACCTGGCGAAGCCGGTCCTTCAACACCATTGCCAAATCGCTTCGGCAAGAAGACCATGCTTTGTGTCTGGTGAGACCAGAGCGGTATTGTGTATTAAGAACTCTTGAAGCCCGGCGAAACCGTTAATGCACAACGCTATCGCCAACAAATGATTAATTTAAATCACGCATTGATCGAAAGACGACCGGAATGGGCCCGAAGACATGGCAAAGTGATTGTGTTACACGACAATGCGCCGTCTCACACAGCAAAACCAGTGAAAGACACCTTGAAATCACTTGGATGGGACATCCTTCCGCACCCGCCGTACTCCCCAGACCTGGCGCCATCTGACTATCACCTCTTCGCATCAATGGGGCCCGCGCTCGCAGAGCAGCACTTCAGCAATTTCGAAGACGTTGGAAAATGACTCGACGAATGGTTTATCGCAAAAGACAAGCAGTTTTTTCTCGGCAAAAGAGAAGCAGTTCTTTCAGAAATTACCTGAAAGATGTTCGAAATGTGTAGAAGCCGATGGATGGCCAATATTTTGAATAAATCAAAATGAATTTCCCTTGAAAATTAAGTGTTTTCTTTACAAAAAAAAAAAAAAAAAAAAAAAAAAAACGGGAAAAACTGATGCATACACCTGGTAAGTAGAACATAAATTCAAATAATACAATTTCAAAATATTTAAAATTACGCTCGCCATGATCTACTGGTTTTCGTATATAAAAAGAAAATTTGAAAAAGTAATAGTGGCTTATAAACTAGATATCCCAAAGAAAAATTCATACAGAAATGAAGATTCAAACTGTGGTGTTCTGGGTTGCTTGTTGTTCTCATTTCCACATATACGTCCAATTTTTAAACGGAAAACATTTAACTGACACGTTAAGTGAAAACTCGAACACTATATATCCAGTGTTTAGCGATAAATGCCTGAGAATATTGAAACCCTACAAATAATGAATAGGCTTTAAGTATAAAACGCTAAGTAGATAAAGAAAATACACACAGAATCCAATATAATATACTAACGGGTTGTTCACAGTGATTCCAGCGGAAAGACATATGGGGATCTGGTGTATTGTGGCTTGGCAAAGGTTATGTTAATAAAATTATGAGCCATTCCAAAACTAACCATGAGTGCCATCACATTGTATGAAACTGTCATCCATGAATATGATAATCAAGCGTACTGGAGAATTCAGGGTGGACCAAATCAATAATGTCAGACATTTGTCAAGGAAATTCAGAATACGAATCCTGTGTAGTGAAGAGTTTAAGTGAATTCTCCGATCGGTTCTCGAGATACGAGAATTTAAAGTTGTCATGACGTTATCAAGTTTGAATTCAGCTCTTAATATTATGTATATGAAGACTTCGAAAAGCAATGACGAAAATGTTAGATATCCTAAGCGCATATTTAGGTGAGTCAAAGGGGACGAGTCTGGTATTTTTGGGGTACTGTGGAGTACTCACTATCGATACCATAGGAAGTTACATTAAGTAAAACTTTGAAGTAACTAAATTAAACGGTTCCCGAGATAATGACGTAGTAAACATTGTTACTTCACAATATAAGGGCATGAGGTAAAGTAATAGAAAAATGAAACGCTCCTAAACTAACCGTAGGATCACATTGTATTAATCTGTCATGCACAGAAAAAAACAAGGGGTACTTGTATGGGGTCGTGGGGTACTGTTTGTTAATAATGGTTTTAGTACGAAATGAATACCGTATGGATTTAGTACCCTATGGATGACAGTTTAATATAATATGATGAAATCCATGGTTAGTTTTATGATTCATCGTCTTATTACCGTATTATTAATCTTAAACATTTGCGCTGAAGGAGTACCTTATTCAAATTTGCTCCATATTTCAAAACTCATGTTTGTGCGTATACTATGTGTTTGCAAGAGAAAGGTATAAATCCATGACACATGCCACTAACATAGTTTGATGCTTCTTTTGAAAAAAAAAAAAAAAAAAACTAAAGAAAAGGGGAAAATAAAAAAAATGAAAAACAAGTACAGAAGTAAGTATTCGTGAAAAAGCAATGTCATGTAAACGATTGATTTCCTCTTATATCAAAGAAAAAAAGAAAAGAAAAAAAGCACCATTTGAGTCCTCAATCCATCACAATTTTAAAAAGACAGTTTGTCAATTTCCAATGCATTCTTCTAAAAACCTCTCCAGATTTCAGGTATATAATCTTATATTCCTAGAAATGAATATGAAGGACTCAGAACGGTTTTTTTTCTGTAGCAACGAAACGTAAAAATTCTCTTTCGTTGATTTTGAGACAAAAAAAGGATAGAAAGAATGATAAAAAAAACCTAGAGAAACCTGTGCTTTGCCAAAAATGGAAATAATAAAAAAAAAGAAAGAGACAGCCTTAAAAATTCTAGAAGGCACTCTGGTATCAGTGACGGTGGTGGGTTTTCTATCTGTTCCATTTTGAAATGTCGAAATGATGTACCAGAAAGGGAAGAGAGAGAGAGAGAGATTTTCCATGAAGGAAGAAATGGAATGGCAAGCTTAAGATGAATTTCTTTTGTGACATATTTCTTCTACCTCAAAGTCTCCTAAAGGCAACCGACCCACCATATCGAGACAGACAAGACACATCGGTTTTCCAAGTCATCTAAAAACCTAGAACCACACACACACATACACACACAGACGGACACAAAGAATAGGTTATGTCGATATTCGGTTTTCAGACTAACATCAATAAGCTGCTGCACTGTTTTTTTTTATTTCTTTACCTCTCTTGTTTTCGTCATTTTGGAAAAAGGAAAAAAGAAGAAGGATTTCCGTACCTTCTAGTGAAGCTTGTTTCCGGCGGAAATTCCACATTGACCGAAACTTGCAGTGCGTTTATCAATTTCTTTTTCCAGATATTGATGCGATTATATTTCATATTGACAACTACAGTTGTTTATTTATTTTTTTTCGGTCAGGATACATATTTGTAATCTTATTTCTATTTTTTTTTATGTCGAATTGGTGAAGACACCTCTTTTCCTTAAGGTTTGTGTAAACCAACCATCTTTAACGTTTTAACATTAGATGGCAGTACTACCTCCGTATGTCTAATGTACGTACATTTTTTGTTGCACGAAATTGCAATACTGCTTCTACAAATCCTAGGGAGTTCAAATTTTCAGACAGGAAAGTTCATAATCTCACTTCTCTTGTCTTGTCTTGTCTTGTCTTCTCTTCTCTTTTCTTCTCATCTTAATAATTGGTAGCTGAGGAGTGTGATTGCTGGTTAAATCCCACCACAATCCGCCTCTTGTACCATTAATAATGATGTAATTGCATATTTAATAATAATATTGTCTCCGGAATTATAACAATGTCTTTCTTCATTAACTTATCTTACGATTTCTTCTTACTTAGTGAAATTTCCTTATTTTTCAGTTGTTTATAAGTGATTTTGTGGATATTTCAGTTTCTCAACTTCATAAACTTATAAGTTAGCTGTTATTTACTCTTAGATGCCAAAATGAGGATGTAGGTTTCTCTCCTGTGTACAATATTATTTTTTTATGTTTATTAATTAAGGTATCATCACCAACGCATTTACTTCTTGTCCATGCCTCATTTTACATCAGAACTTTACCATGCAACATTTCTCACAACCTAAGCATTAAATTTAGCACTACCAAACGTCAATATTCCAACTTTGACAAGATTTGCATTTTACTATCTAGTAGTATTGTTCATCCTTTACGTGCAGCCTGGAAGTTTCAAATTCCAGTAATGCCATAGACAGCATATCTAACCATGGATGTTCTATCTCAAATTACTTGTCTTGGATTCAGTTACCAGCTGCATAATTTTCACCCTGTTGAGGTGGGACACCATGCAGAAATATTAGTTATTATTCCGCCTCTGGAAAAGTAATGGTCATACATTTTATTACAGAACCGACTACTAGCACTACCTCAAACAGCAACTACTACTACTGCCTTCTTAACTAACACTACTGTTGCTACTACTATTGTTTCTTCTACTGACGCTAGTAGAAGAGGACTTACATTGTGGCGGTGACGTCATCCAAGATGGCAGTCACAGTGTTGCCAAATGCGTTGAGTGAAATCGTTGCCAAATCCGCCCTTGCCATGTTTAGACGTCATCGGGGTCATTGACCTTTGAGGCCATCATAGTGTTACCAAATGTATTGACTGATGACTCATACGGTGTTAGCATTTTTAACAGTGTTGTCAAATTGGTTAATGGATTACTCATGTGGCATTGCCCTTCCTGATGTCACGAGGTTATTGATGGGGATGCAAGTCAGGTCTTGATAATAGTTGGTGACCTTATGATATCATGCTTATGTCCTGACCTTACACGTGATGATATTATGTGTATGTGGAAGCTTATCATGGTTTGCCATTACCTTCGATCAGATGGAAATGCTGTTCAGATCTTAAATACGGGACTTAAATTTTAGGTGGATTACGAACCATGTTCTTATCATGTTAAAATCTCCTGCCATGGAATATTTTGAGTAATTATCTCACCCTACAAAAAGTTAATAAATGCTGAAGTAATATTTACTTCGAGAAAAAGTTAATACATGTTTGTTTTCAACTTTGTTTTTGTCGCATAAGAATCTCTTTCTTCAAGGAAAAAGGGGTAAGAAAAACAATCAACAACCTTCAAACCACTTTTACATTTGACACCAACATCTCCTGTCTAGAGCGCGCTTATTCGTGTTTGTATATCCTGTATACAAGAGGGTGAAATGAATGGGGTTGTCAGATCTCCGTCCATTAATTCATATTTACGAACGTTCAAAACAACTTGTGCGAAAGTTCTTCCTCCATGTTTGACAGTGGGGAACTCTGGCAAGGGGAAAGAAACATTTTCGTTTCTTCTTCATACCTCCTTTGAAAAAAAAAATATCTCCGTTTTTACACTCTTCTCTCCATACTGCATACCCGCAGCAAAACAGTCGAATGGTTATCCATGCCCCCCTTTTGAAAAAAAAAAAGTTAAGTGGAAATAGTGGGTGAGAAGCAAAAAAAAAAAAAAAATAGTGACAGAAAAACAAAAGAAAACAATGCAGGAATAGTGGTTACGAAACGCCAAAGGAGAAGATAAAAGACAGATGAAAAAGATGAGTGATGAAAAATGATGATACACCAACCTACGCTATTATCCTTTGCACCAATTTGCAAGATTCGTTATTCGGTTTTTTTTTCTTTCATTTTTCAAGACTAACCAATAGTACATCGGTCTACGCTTCATTGAATGCAAACGTTTCAAGCAAGGAAGACGTTTCCTTTTATTCTTTCTAGATTCAAGCCAGCAAGCAATGTATAGAATATAGTTTGCATTTATTACTGATTTTTGTTTATTTAAAAATACGTATCGTTATTCTAGTATTGAACATTACAATATTTCGTACATTGTGTGCTCTACGAAAATAGTTCTTTGTGTAGTTTACAGATAATAATCTTATTAATATCTCTGACTGCTTGGCATTTATCCGATATAAACTGTAGACAGTTTTATTGTTTAGTAGTGTAAGCCTTCACTGATTGAAGAACACATTATCTGCTAAAGGCATATATTTTTTGCTACATACGTTTGGGCTAAGTACAAGAGTAGAAACTGAGTGAGCGATTTAATCTTTATGCTGTGTTTATTGTATTTGATTTACCATTGGTGACGTAATAAATAAATAAATCTAAATCTTGTTACAAAATATCTTTTGGGACATCCAGCTGTCATATCACGTGTATCCTACGGAACAGACGCATTTATTGAACTTAAAAAAAAAAAAAACACGCGAAAGAAGGCGAAAAAACGCAGGAGAAACTAATAACAGTACGCTCGATGTTTGTCATTTGTCTTTGGGGAGGAAGTATCTCTGTGTGTGTGATGCAAAAATATTGGAATTCGAAGACGAAGTCGCCATTGCAGTTGACGGGAGGGAAAGGTTTTAATTTTGCAAAAGGAAATTATGTTCGTCTCTCTCTCTCTCTTTTTTTTTTCCCTCTGGGCAGGCTGTTACAAGGTTTAGAACAGATTACAGTTTGAACCGAAAACGCCAGACATGCTTCTGACTTACTTGTTTCCTATATGATGGTAGGGAAAGGTGATCGATCTGCATATTCTCTGTATCATAATCGTTTAGTATTTTCCTAGAAAAGACACTCAGATTCATAGAAAACGGTCGCTGGAACGTTGTTGCAAGGACGAAAGCTATATAACCAGGTCACACCCAACTAATATACGTGACAAACACAACATGCATTATTTTAAGTCTTATATCGAATAAAGACTGGGCATTACTATACAGAGTAGTAACCTTAATAATTAAATATCTACGCATTTCTTTCTGGCTTCTAGAAGAAGTTCGTTTTCTCACCGGTAGATACCCCTGACTTTAATAGCTTATTTTCTTGTTATTCTTGATAAATTCGTGCTTATGATTGGTTCGTACTGCCGTATTTGTGCTAATAGAAAATGCTGAACCAATCACAGAATTTCAGTTGACCAGGGTCTTTAAGAAAATTAGATATTGAATGCAGAGACATCTGCCGGGAAGGAAAGAAATTTCTTCGAAGCCAGAAAGAAATGCGTAGCTATTTATGCTCTGTGGTCACTTCTATGTATAATTCTCTGTAGTATTGTCATATTATTGAACATCGTAATTATAAAGCGTACATATCGCGCCAGTTTCTATGAATCTGACTGTACAAGCTAGATAAAGTATTGTTCGATTTACCGCTATGAGAATCACTTTTCGATTATTCGGATAGTGAAATCATTATAATAATTCGGATATACTAAACTACCTGACTATCAGATCCGGACATTTACAGTCCAAATCTGAACTAAAGATTACCTCCAATCGACACTTAAGGCTAATGTAAAGCAACGATCTCCAACAAAACATGGCAGCACTATCTCCGTATATGTCTAATGTATTTTTACTCAACAATGAAGAAAAACGAAAATAAAAAATCGGCATTGATCAAACTCTTGAATTGGTTATGCACTTTCTTCCCTGAAAGTTAGAACTCTCTAGGCTTGAATTTGTAGGAGCAGCATTGACAATTCGTGCAACAATAACAATACATTAGACATATACGGAGGTAATGCTGCCATCTTTGTTGGAGATCGTTGCCTTACATTAATCTTAATGGTATTGGAAAACTATGCAGTTTTTCTCGACCCGCATAGCTATCCCGAAATTCAGGTGATCGACATAAGAAAAGAGCGGCGATTGTACTAACAATCTCGAGAGCTCCGGGCCTTTGATAGTATTTTACCTACGCAGCCATTATGTTTTATAAAATAGGCTGGCAACACTGGCATCTGCAGTGCTTAGGTACGGAAAACTCATAGTACTTTTCTATTATGTCGAATAATGTTTATCCCAAGTTTGGCGCAGTTAGGTCTAACTGAATGGAAGCAATTTGAATAATTGATAAAAACACTGAAACACCGAACTAATCAAGACTGTTCTGGTTGCTATGAGTTAGTCTAGATAATACCTTTCGAACAACACCTCATGCATCTCTCTACACCTTATGGTTGATGAGATATACTTTTGGCATGGGCTGGCAGCGTTGCCAAGTTTTGAGCTGCTATGACTAGAATAATGGAAGCAATTTGAACAGAAAAAAAGATAATTTTATAGAAAATAGGCTGGCAATATTGGTAAGTGGGTTGCTTGGCAACGTAGGTCCTCTCGGTGTTTTTATATTGTGTTGAATAATGTTTACGCCAAGTTTGGCGCAGCTAGGTCTAACTGAATGGAAACAATTTGAACAATTGGTATTTTAGAAAACTGGCTGGCAACACTGAACCACTGCACCAATCAAGATGGTCCCAGGGCTGTGAGCTAGTATAGCCAAGACCTTTCTAACGACATCTCAAGTATCTGTCTACACCTTGTAGTTCCTGCGATTTAATTTCTGGACACGGACGGACACCATGAGCGGAAATAGAAGGTTCCTTTTTTATAGCTTTGCTATCAAGGAACCTAAAATGGGAGCTTGAAATTTTAATTTATTTATGGTCTTTAGGCATCTCCGGCCCAGGCCAGAGTAGGTTGGAGGAGAGTATGTTGGAAGGCAGTCGGCCAAGACCTAATTAGTAGGTACTATATAGGCATTTGGTTGGAGTAATTGAGGAAACCCACTGGAAGAACCTCTCAGGATGGGTGGTTACTGGTATCGAACACAGAATAATCCGATTGCTAAGCCAATGATCAACCAACGTTCTCTTGGTATAAAGTGGGCTCATTGGCAGTAACGTCATTTTGAAGAAAAAAAAACTTATCTAATACTTGCTAATTATTTTGGCATAACAGAACATTTTATTTCAAACATGTGCACCATCCTTAGATGGTGAGATGCGCAAGTAAAATTTCACTAAATGATACAATACGTCATGGAAAACAAGAAAATTTAATCTGCGCCAAGAGGGGACATGCGCCTATGTGCCCTTTTGACGTAAGCCCTCTGAATTATTTATGACGTTTTTGTTCATTGCATTTTGATGCTATGTTACATATAGCTTAAATTCATACCATAATAGAGTCGTATAACGAAGGGCCGCGGTGGCTCAGTGGTAGAGTGCTCACCTCTGTTCGTGGGGGTCTTCTGTTCGATTCCGGTTCGGCCCATATGGGCTATGTGGTGGACAAATAGCGTGTGCGTTAGTTTCTTCTGGGTTCTCCCGTTTTCTCCCGCTTGCTTAATTCCACCGATTCTCCCATTATCATCCATTCAGCCTAAACGAAAGATGCCTAAAGGCCTTAAATAAAGTTCAAATTAAATACGTATAACGAAAGTAGACGTTAAAGATTACAAATTTATATAAATTTCTTTATTCAAGCAAATTGATATACAATATGAGATTTTCCATATGTCAAGGAATTATATTTAAATTTATTTAAAACCTTTTGGCATCTTTAGCTCAGGCCGTGATGGGTTACGTAGAGGCTGAGGAAGGTAGAGGCCAGAGTCTTACTTAAAGTACCATCCAGATTTTCGCCTAGGGAAACTGAGGGAAACACTGGAAATCTACAGTCAGAATGTCCGGCCGCGATTACCCATTGCCGATTCCAGTCCGCGGCATTATCGTCTGAACCATGAGGACTGGGTAGATGTCGAAGGAAATCCTTTTACACAAAATTTGAACACCTTGAATAAAGTAACAAAGAGCGCATAATTCTATCTTGTATTGAAGAGGTAAATTAGAACCCCCCCCCCCCCCGCCCTTTATCGACGCATTTATGGTATCGTTTTTACTTTTTTCATTATTACCAACTCCCACAACCTTGAATGATGAAATCGTAAATAGGTTTAAGCGAAACTACAATACAATAGTGTTGTCCTGTCTTAACTTGTGTATACAATTATAAATACATATAGCAAATATATACTACAGTAAATAATGCATTTAGCAGTTCAACTTATACTATAGATCTAGAATTGACTAGTATTAATGTTTATAGTAACCAACCCTCTCACCTACTGCTTACAATATACTTTTATCTCTTTAGCGATCTGTTCATAATGACATACATTCTACTTCCTTTTTTTTCTAATATTGCATTTTTCATTAAAACAACGTAAAAACATAATAACAAACAAAAGAACTTCTATACGAGTTTGTTTACCCAAATGTCACTTTAGATAGGAATCTCGGTGTGTCATAACATCTACACACCCCTTTATTATGCACAGTCTTATAACCCTATGTTCATCACGGACGACATAATAGAACAAGGCTTATGAGAAAACGATACAAAAATGTGTGCCTCCTGAGTATTCAGTGTGATGAATGTGACTTATGCCTCTGCCATTATCATTATAGGAAAAATGTTTATAGTGGCCGTAAGAACGCCGCTGTTTATATTTCCTCCCCTCCTCCCAGTCTTCCTCTACTTCTTCTATAAGTACAGGCAATCATATTATGTTTCACTTCCTCTTTTTCGTTTTTTTTACAATAACCAAGGCCACCTACATGTACAGGCCCGACACATAGTAAATGATGTCACAAGCAGGAGGCCATCAAAGAGATTTCATTTTATGTTGCCTCTTTATTTACTTTTACTACAAAAAATACTTATTTTTGAATTTGTAAGTAGTTATCTGTATATAGTTTAAAACAATACATCTCTGGTAGGTTCCAAACTATGTACTTAACTGATATATCCTAATGTAATTCACGTGCAGAGATGGAGCTGATGTAGTCTGAACGCCTGTTGAAGGTTGCGCGATTAATGTTGTTAATATTCGCACAAATTGCCACCATTAGGTGCAAGCGTACCCTTACTTCCCTTACCTTTTCTAACCCACTTCGAACACTTGGTATAACTGCATCAAAATTAACTAATTTATCAGGATTTTACGTTGATATGGACCTATCCTGATATTAGAAAGTGATTCTTATTCCTATGTTAATTGAAGTTTCACGAGGAGGACGCTAGATGTCATTACTTTTGTTAGTGTAAAATTGAAGTGAGCAACTTTCTTGTATATGGAAAATTTGTTAGTTTTGTGATGTTATCAAATGCAGATGATTTTATATCTTTAAAGGTTATTTGTTTTAGAAAGAAAACTAATTTTATAAATAAGTTATTATCTTGTAAGTTGATATGTAAATCAGATGTATAGTGAGATTATGAATGTATATAGCCGATGTCGGGAACAGCATCTAAAGGTAGTTGTGTAGAGTTATTCTTTATATTATTAATCCTCTGTTGAAATAAATATATTTTGAATTGTCGCCTTTACGTTTGCTTTTGGTAGACATAGTGGAGAGCTTGGTTTTGGTCCTTGAATATTGCTGAAAAGCACTGAGAGGATCATTGCTTGGTTTTCTATTATCTTCAGGTGTACATCCCACTATGTGGAGTACCTTTGGGGCACGCCTTAGCTTAGATATTGTTGTCTTCCAGGAACCAGTACAAGAGTTTCTATTTGTTTCTACCGCACAGCGACAACAACTGAGCTAGCTACGAAGGGTAAATTATATAGAAGTAACGCGTGACCCAAGAAGGGAACCTTTCCAACGTAATATCATGTTTAAACGAACAGAGGAAACGTTGTCTGAACAGAGAATTAGCAATAATTTTTAAATCGTATCTGATGGTTAAGGCTCAATCCAAGTAGGTTTCCCCGCCTTTTTCGTTTTACGTCAACTATTCAGATCTCAGTAGAGGAAAACAGAAATTAACTTTCACGGATTAAAGTTCGTTTCCTCCCTCAATAATGAGTGCAATTAGTTTTAATAAAATATTAATAGTAAACAGGATTGTGTGCAGATATTTCTGGGACAGAATAATGTCCCAAAAGTGTCTGCACACAATCCTGCAGTATCTACTAGCGTTTAATAAAAACTAATTGTAATCACTATTGAAGGAGGAAACGAACTTTGGTCCGTGAAAGTTAATTTCTGTTTTCCTCTACTGAGATCTGAATAATTGACGTAAAACGAAAAAGGCGGGAAAACGCACTTGGATTGAACCTTAACTATTTTGTCTCTTTTAAAACGGACTATTTTCTCACCATCCAAAATCAAATTTTGCACTCTTCGCTTCCACTATTTAAGCGAATTTTCAATATAATATTTTATCATTGACAATTTATTATTATATACCAGGGTGAGTCATATGTTCGTAGCGTTGGGTGGCCCCGCCCACTCGATGCCGGAAAACTATGTGCAACGTGTAGAACAGGTGAAGGTGGTGGTGACAGAAAGCGTGTCACGTGTCTGTCTGATCACAGCGCTAACAGTGTGTGGGAGGAACTACGCGTTGAATACACAGTTGGCCGGACAATGGCTGAGGAGAAACTTGTGTGTCGTGTGCTTCTGCGCCATTACTGGAAAAAGGTTTTGAATGCAGCAGCCAACGAAATTTGTGCCGTAGAATGTGAAGGTACTGTCCACAGCTAGAAAGTGGTTTCAACGTTTTCGGTCTGGTGACACCAGTCTCGATGACAAGCCCAAGAGTGAACGCCCTGTGACGACGGATATCGATGCCCTCCTGAACGCCGTTGAAGGAAACTCAGGAACCAGTACCCGTCAGCTGGCAGATGAGGTCCAAACATCACAAACCAGTGTCGTTCGTCATCTGCATCAACTTTGGTTTCGCTCCAGGCAACTGAGAATGGTTCCCCATGATTTGACTCCCGCTCAAGCTCAACAACGTGTGACCCTGTGTGAAGAACTGCTTCAAAACCAAACTGAAGAAGGTTTTGGTGGCGGATCATCACGAATGATAAAAAGTGGATCTTTCTTCGTTATCCTGACATCGCGAAACAATGGCTTCGACCAGGTACTGAGGCGCAGCCAGTGGTTCAAAGAGGGCGGTTTGAAGAGAAGACAATGCTGTGTGTGTGGTGGAATTTCGAAGGTCCGGTCTACTGGGAGCTCGTTCCACATGGTCGTTCCGTAGATGGGACATTGTATTCTTAACAGCTGCAACGGGTATACGACATTGTGCGCCGTCGTTATCCAGCACTGGTGAGCCGAAAGCGACTGCTCCTCCAATTTGACAACGCTTATGGCACAGGTCAAGAAGAGTCCACCAGCACATTGCGGACATGGATGGCGTGGACATTTTACCCTTCCCCTCCTACAGTCCCGACCTTGCGCCATCTGATTTTCATCTGTTTCGTTCCATGCCACACTTCCTGCGGGGCAGACAATTCCATTCCGTGGATGATGTGACAACTGGCATTACTGAGTTCTTCGCTTCAAAGCCTGCAGCCTGGTATCGTCAGGGGCTTGTGTCATTTGTGGAACGTTGGAGAAGTATCATAAAGTGTGATGGGATGTACTTCGCCGAATAGGCTTCTGTGGTACAGGAGGAGGCGGGTGCTGCACATTATCCATGAAAACGCTACGAACATATGACTCACCCTGGTATGCTACATCAACCGTTGGTGAAATTTCAAATCACTATCATATTATAAATATTCTAAAACATATAACGATAATGTAACATAAACAATTAGAAGTGTCGTATATTGAAGATATTAACATTCAGCTACGCAAAATAAGCTTATTGCTAGAAAAGATTAGACACAGAAATTTTAGAAAATAGTTTAATTGTCTAATAAAGCTAGAAAAGGTTGTGTTAACAACTGGCCATAAATAATCATAATGTAAAGTTGATTTATGCCATCTACAGAGCATTGAATACACGTAGAGTTACACTACTTTTAAAATAATAAAATAACTTAGTCAAATTAAATAAATTAATAACATTTTTATTTACCCTCAACATGTATAAATAGTATTGTGCCTTCCCATTTCTTTACCGATATATCGACTCCAGAAGCCAAGGGATATAAGTGACATTGACGAATAATAAATTTCGAGGTAATCTTTAGTAGATAACCCGAAATATATGTGACACAAAATTGTCATATTTCATACATGGTTTCTTTGTACAAAATATGACAGTTGCGTGACACATATACGGGTTATCTATAAAAGATTACCTCGAAACGTTTTGTTCGTCAATGTCACTTACATCTTATGGACTCTGGATTCCTCATGTATATTTAAGCTTTAATAATGTATTGTATGTTAACAAGCTGAAACAAATGTAATAACGGAAATAGCTACATAACAATTAAGAATGAGAACATAGAGATAGTAAACATATTTAAATACTTGGGAGGATATGTGACAAACAGAAACGAGGTCACGGAAAAAATAAACAGTCGGTTAGCATCGGGCAATGCATATTTCTACTCAGTCCAGAAACTCATACCTCGCCATTAATATCAAGAAAGTTGAAATTGAAAACATACAGAACGGTTATTCTACCAGTAATACTTTACGGTTCCGAAAGTTGGAGTACGACCCTAGCAGATGAACATAGATTACGAGCGTTTGAAAGTAAGGTTTCAAAAAAGATATACTGGCCAAAACGGGACGAGATGACCGAGGAATGGAAGAGACTGCATAATGACGAACTTCACGGACTGTACGATTCACCTGGTGTTGTAAGAATAATGAAATCGCGACGACTAAGGTGGGAAGGACATGTAGTTCGGATGGGAGAGAAACGAAGATTATATTCCATCGTGGTTGGTAAATCGGAGGGAAAGAGACCGTTAGGAAGACAAATATGACATTGAAAGGATAATATTAGAAGGGATCTTCGAGAAGTAAGTGTTCGTGATGAAAACTGGCTTGATCTTGCTCAGGATAGAATCCTGTGGAGAACCTTTGTTACTGCGGCAATGAACTTGCGAGCTCCGTAAGCCATAGACTAAGTAAGTAATGTTACCCGAGCATTTGTATATATTTATTCATTAAATTATAGATTTCGAACTTTACAGGTTTTTGCGGAGTTAATAGTATATTACACTGCTTGGTAAATTGACTTTTCGGTTTACGTTATTGATCAGACAGTGTTTTGTAAGTAAATACTTATAATTTGAACACAGGAAAAAATGCCTGTGTTAACTACACTTCGTTCTATTATTTTACTCGTGTTAAATTTTAACGTAATACCTGGCTTTAATTAATGGTTTTTTAGCTCTATGCTGAAGAAAGTGGAAAGTAGAGGCCTTGGCAATATTTAGGGTACAATTCCCTCTCCTGGAAATAAGGAAATCCCTGTCAAGCCAGGATGAGCAGTGCGAACAGGGTTTAAGCCTTCCAAATTTCCCGGGTAGCAGTTAGAAGTTAAGAAGTCACTTCTGGAATTAGGAATTCTTGGGATTCTGTATTTTTTTTTTCTCGAAATTCCAACTTTCCGAAATTTCGATATTCAGAAATTATTAAAGGTAGTGTTCAATTCCAAAATGAACCGTAATTCTGATCATGTGTTTCACAATAGTTCTCTGTAGTACGCAAGCTATTAAATTTCAATATTAAATAATAACTGAAGTACCCTAAATAAAGAATTTATATTTGTCAATCCTTATTTTCACGTCCTTGCCTAGCACACATTGTCGCGTTTCAATTTCAGTCTTACTGACCCTCATCCTCATGTTTGAATTTTGTCGTCACTGTCACTGTCATATCGTCCTTGATTCTTATCCACGTGTAGTAACTTGGTCATCATCCTACCGAGCAGTCGTAATTTAATTGGTAGAGATCGTTGGCTTCGCATTTTGGAGGTCCTGAGTCTGACCCCAGCGGCCGAAAATCCTAACTGGAGTTTTTCTAGTTTTTTTCCCCTCAGTTACACCAAGGAAATGCTGGGATGATACCTTCAACTTAAGAGGGCATCTCGCTCCAATCCCCAACCCCATTTTTAACATTTTTCAAAGTATTTCAAAAACTAAGGTACTATCAAAAATGTAAGCGCATAGCGCACTAGAACTTATAAATTACTATGAAATACAATGGACATCGATCTCGAGATCTTGTCTATTGATGAGTGATAAATAGAGCTAGGATTTTTTATGTAATTACATATTCTATTTGCAGTTATGTAGGGCGCTAGAAAGTAGAAATGTTTATGAATTGTAAGACTAGTAGCATTATATGTGAGGTTTTTTTTTTTTACATATTTCGTTCAATGTTATATATTTCGTGTAGATTTTATATAAATCTACATATTTTGCCATTTTCTTTCTGAATTTTACATTTGGACCACATTGATTTAAAGAAAAATGTCTCATGTGGGAGAGAGCGATTCAAGATTGAGAGAGAAAGGGAAACAGAGAAATCTGATCAAGTTATGTTGATAAACATTTCAATATTTGTTCCTCCCGTTATCTCTCAAACACACACAAACTCACAGTCCGCTTTATTGGGAAGTCCATTTTCGCCACTTTGCTCAATTCGAAATTAACTTCTTGCTCCCTCCCACGAAAATGTGACAAGGTTCCTGATATAGTGTATTGTGCATCGAAGTGTTAGGGAGGTGAATTATCATATCACCATTCTATGTATTCAAAGGATTATAGCCCTGCAATAGATATTTGATTTATTTGATTGTGTCAGATCCAGAGAGGGCGCGAGCCCTCCTCAAGGGAGTATACTTTATTTTTATAGCTTTATTTCAACATTTTATCTCACAGATTTGTTTCCCGGCAAATTAATTTATCTTTTAATATCAATTTTTTGAGGATACCGTATACTTCATGATAAAACTTAGGAATATGAGGGAAAGTATGATACATTTATATGTACTTAACAATTCACTTAGCGGTAAAATGTCAAAAAATGTCCCTGGTATATTGCAACTGCGCACCCCTCACGAAAATCCTAGAGTCGACACTGATTTGATGTTAAATATTTTACGTAAACTACATAAAATATATAAGAAAATACCTGAAATTGTAATGTGGATAAATATGTGTGACGTGAATCATTTATTAAATCACTGTCAGATGTACGAAAAGATAAACGTTTATCTCTGCAAGAAAAAAAAAACAATATTTTATCTAAGCTACATTAAATTATGGCAAAATACTGTCCATCAAAGCGTTAATGAGGTGAATCATGAACATCATAATTTATTATATCATCGTTGTGTATATGAAAAGATAAACAAAGGTAAATATTTACTCTTGTCTCTTGTCCTCACTCACCCTTACAGCACATTGCAACTTAGCCATTATTTCCACTAACATTCACACTGCAACTTGTTCCACATCATCACTCACAATCATAGTTTACCACACTCACATGTTGACCCATCCTCACTAACTCTCAGCTCACTTACTTTCACGCAACGAATGTTAATTGTAAGTGATGGTAAGAATATGTGAGTGGGGAGGTTATGTACGGATGTGGTCAGTCTTCTTGAGGATCTTCCTTATGATGTTAGACTCCTATAGTCCTGAGGTCGATCTTTTTTTTTTTAAGAAAAAAGAAAAGAAATCATTTATTAAATGAAAAGAAAAGAAGCTAGTTCATTTCCAACATGATATCTAGACATTTTACCAATTAACCCAATTCCTACTTTTAGGATTGCTGGCACCAAGATATTATAATGTATTCACATTATCGTCGTCGATTAAGTGTTTAAAAAATTT
>JAGDQP010009831.1:9714-57686 GCA_022664845.1 Lepisma saccharinum | reverse complement strand
GGCGCAGACAGTCTGGATCATAGGCCTGCGACGGTGTTCTCCATACGTACACACGACCGGTTGTTGGAAACAAGGTGTAGGTCGATTCATCGGAATACATTACGTGTTTCCACTGATCAAGCGTCCGCTCCTTGTGGTCCTTGCACCACTGGATACGCCGCTTCGCATTTACTGCTGTGACCAGAGGTTTGGCGATCGCGGCCCTGCCATGAATTTTCATTTTATGAAGTTCCCGTCGCACTGTTTTTGATGAAACCGGGTTCTGTAGGCCGGAATTGAGTTCAGACGTAATTTTCATTGCAGTGGTCTGCTTTTTAGCTGCTACAATCCGTTTTAATGCCCTCCTGTCCCTATCGGACAGGATTGTCTTTCGACCACTGTTGTGCTTTGCAGACGTTGTTTGCCCATGCATTGTGTATGCCCTCGTGACATTGGACACAGTGCCTGTCGATACCCCCACAATGTTCGCCACTGTTGTCACTGAAGCTCCAACCAGACGGGCACCAACGATCATGCCTCTTTGGAAGTCTGTCAGGTCGTCCATTTTACCGCACCACTTGCACACCACGACACTCACAGGTGAACTGGGTACTGCTGACGGAAGAGGAAGGTCCACATGACACATTGAAAACAAAACATGATCGGCAACCGCAACACGTGGTGTACAGTGGCGGGCCACACTTACGTGTCCTGTATGACGTGTTTTTAATTTTTTTGTCCAACCCCTGTATATATATATATATATAATGATATTTGTTGCCAGATTATGGTATTTGGTTCTTGGTAGCTTCATTTCTTTGGTTAATTATTTCCTAGAAGCCCGTAAATCACAAATCCTTGTGTGCTCAAAAAAAAAAAACTTTCTTAAGGAAACTAAATGGACAAACTACATAAGACTTATTTACTTTATCATCATGTTTATAACAAGAATCGAGCAACCATTATTTCAGGCCTGCCAAATCACATTTTGGCCCAAATTGGACTTAGCCGTTTGTAACTCTCATATACATATATATAACAGAGAAATTTGAATTGTTTCGTAACTTGTTTTTCAACATTATGGAGAGATTAGTGAAGAGCATTTCTTGATAAGCCTTTCAATAGTCTCCACAACGTTGTGTTATGTGACAAATTCGATATAGTTTTCTAACCAGTCTCCTCTGCTCCTTTCATAAACTCAGTGATGTTATTGTCTATACATGAGCAGTGTTGCAATCTCTGATTTCATTTCTGTATTCCTGATATACTTTAAATTTTCTGCTTATGTTTTGTTTGACCAACATACCTTTTTTTGGCATTTGGTTTGGTTCGATTCCGTAAATAACAGTTCAGCAGTAGATCTGTAATATATTTGTTAAAACCGGATATCCTGTTCTTCCTAATTTCTTGCCTAGTTTTTATTGATACTTTGATTCCTTCTTCTTTTGTGTGCTATCGGACAGTTACTTTCCCTCTTGTCTTTCATGATGGATGGCATTTGATATCCAGTTTGTATTCCCAGATTTTTATTTATTTATTTATTGATTGCATGAAACTACAAAATGTTTCATTGTATAATTTTTTTTTTTATAACTTTGAAGATACTACGAAACGTTGTAGTAATCTTTTACCTTGTCATGCAACATAGGTACGCAATAATACATTATTTTGCACTACAAAGTGAGTTGGTTCGTCAGTGACGTCACTGCAAAGTCGTGCAAAAACAGTAGGTCCGTTCCTAGATGGTGCTGGTGCACTGCTTCGAGCTATAAGAGTTGGGGTGTGTGTTTAAAAGAAAAACTATAGAGAGACATTTTAACACAAAATCTTTTATTAATGTGAATTAGCACATGTGGAGATTCAGTGCGAAAATAGGCTTCCTGAACTGCTCCAGAAACAATAGCAAAGTTCAAAACTTAGTCTTGTGCGCCGATTCCACATTGGATTGATTAACCGTAAACCTGTAACTTACTTTGAATAACTTCCTTCTACTTCAGCGTCATGCTTATGTATAGACCAACACTCCATGGTAATTATACTCTAAGCAATGAACTTTAGAAAACCACATCATCCTCAACACACAATATCGACTACAGAACTAATTAAAAAACTGCCAGGTGTTTATGTGACACTTACAAGGGAAGTGTTTCGGTTCGAACAGGAATTTCTTCGTATATATATATATATATATTTGTCCTCCGATGCTGATGAAGCCTGCAAAGTAATGCGATCGTCTAAGGCCGCGTTTCTCCGCTAGAGAGCGTTTAAGTGGAGTAAAGGTGCAGTTTCGTTTGTACGATTGTCGCATGCGAAGATCGGAAGCAACTGCTGCACGCGCCACTGCATTGACACGTGGTGAAGGGAAATCAGTGAAGCCGGTTTAGTTTGCGCGTCGGACGCATGATGTCGCAAGCAACTGTTGCAACGACTCCTTCGGAGAGCAGTCAAGTTGCAGCAGTCGCATGCATTGCAGAGTATTGTGCAGTTTACATTCGTGTTTTCTTTGAAATCGGAACTATTTTGTGCCAAATATGAACTTCAGCAGAGATGAGGATTGAAATCCACATCAAGAATGGGCGAAAATACTATGAAATTGGTGGTAGAACCCGAAAGAAAGAGAATACATGCACAGATGTGATTGTCCTGTAGTAAGTTTGGTGATCAATAGATGGCAGCAGGGTTTGCAGGCAGCTTGAAGTAACGTTACTGCGTTATATTGAATGAAAGTTGAGTTGAACTTAAATAAAATGCTCCCTATATTATTATTATAATTGTTTGTAATCATGACTAACATTCTGTTACTGTAAGAAATATTGTTTACTATATCTTAAACTCGTAATGCACGAGAAGTAAATCGTATAAAGTATAGTAAAGCGTCCCGCGGCGCCAAATGCACAAACGAAACTACCCCACGAAATTCTTCCGTCGCACGCATTCGCTAAATGCGGTCATCGCATACGACCATCCCCTAAACGAATCCGCACCTTACGTAAAACACAGCCGCTGCAACGGTTCCCGCAGTTCCGTTCGAACAGGCATTTACTCAAAGTATCCACATGAACATACCTGACAAAGCCACTCAAGCATGTAGCAAACAGTTTGGCAAATATAGGCCAGTATTTGTCTTCACAAATGTGAGAGTTTTCTACAAAGTGAAACAGGAAGGGAGAATCACAATCGGCACACAGGTCAACCTTCAAAATATCACACTCCATGGGCACGGTGTGAAATGCCACTTTATTGTACACTCTTGAAACTGCTGATAGTTAGGGATAGGGACGTGCATAGAAGAGGGGGGGGGGGGGTCCGGAACCCCTCCGAAATTAACATTTTTTTGTGAGATTAGTATAATTTTTGGTAAAATTACATGCATTTTACGTAAATTTCACACACATTTCGACAGACCTCAGATCCTCATCTCCATCCCGAAACCAACTTCTGGGTACGTGCTTGACGGGTACCCTCAGGATTTGATATCGCACTTTCGAAGGTTGTCCTGGTGTGTCTTTTGCCCTGTGCGCCTATCGTGATTCTTCTTTCTGTTTTACTCACTGTGGAAAACCCTCACATTTGAGGATCAAAAACTCCATTTTTAGATTAAAAAAAAAAAGTTTTGTTCCTTTTAAAACCTTAATAAAGCGCTGTAGTGAATTATGCAAAGTAATTTTATCAAGGAAGTACATATTACGATCGGATAAGCTTTTATTTAGAAAATCACTTTGTAATATTCGATATAGTTCTTTCTTCGTTCAGGTCTTACAACGAACAAAACTTTTTATTATCTAAAAATGGACTTGTCAGCTTTTGGTTGTTCGCTCCGCATTTTGTGAAGACAAATTTGCCAAACTAGTTGTTACACGTTCGACTGCCTTTGCAGTCTTTATCATCACTGTCAGGTATGTTCATGTAGATATTTTCAGTAATAAATGCCTCTCCGAACCGAAACTGCGGGAGCCGTTGCAGCGAGTGAGTCTTCCCCCTTACACCAAACTTTAAACGCCCTCTAGCGGGGCAACACGGTCGAATTACTTTGCAGGCATTATTATCAGCATCGGGGTACGAATATTAGGGTTACCATATTAGCCGGATTTTGTACGGACAGCCGGCCGAGAAGTTAGAAACCAGTTTTTCAGCAACGAATCGAAAATCACGGTTGGCTCGTCCTCTGCACCTATTAAAGACCTCTGAACATCAGTGTTGCAAACCATGTTTCGTTACTAAGAATTTAAGAATAGCAATAATAACAGTGACACTATAAATAAAAATAACTTGGCCATTATTATTATTGTTAGTAGTAACTACTAGTACGGTTATTAATGTTGATATTACTACTATTGCAAGCAATACTACTAATAATAATAATAGTAATAATGCCCATGTTATTTTATTTATAATGTTAGTTATTATAACTGTTATTGTTACTATCATTATTAACGAAAGATAGTTTGCAACACTGATCTTCACAGGTCTTCAAAAGGTGCTGAGGACGAGCTAACCGTGATTTTGGATTCGTTGCTGAAAAATCGTTTCTATCTTCTCGCCTGTCTGTCCGTACCAAATTTTTGGAGATATGATAACCCTACGAGGATATACAGGGTGGTCCACCTAAAACTAGCACTTGAAGAAGCTCGGCTCCTACTTCACATAGAGCTTTGAAATAAATAAAAAGTGCATTACTAAGTTGCATATGGCAAATCCAATGGTAACATTTTCAGTGTCAGTGGTGGACCGGGAATATCCATACGGGGGATCAACTTCAAAATTTTAAATGGAAAATGGGGTAACTTTTCACTTCTTTGGAACAAAAAATGTAAATGGAACAACTTTTACAGGAAACATAATGTAATATTTGCTACGGTTTGGCAGCTACGACAGCCAATTGTTATTGAAACGATAGTATAGGTATTCCCGGTCCGCCACTGACACTGAAAACATTACCATTGGATTTGCCATATGCAAATTAGTAATGCACTTTTTTATTTCTATGTGAAATAGGAACCGAGCTTTTTGAGGTGCTAGTTTTCGGTGGACCACCCTGTATATGCGAAGTCTTATTTTAAAAAATCGTGTTCGAACCGAAGCACTTCCCTTGCCAGTATAACAAACGGTGCAATCGTGATTTGCTTAATATCCAGTTTTAAAATGGCATTCCAAAACATTTCGATCACCCACGCAGGGCAAGTGGTCCCTAGCAGATGGAACTAATCGCTTTTCCTCTTCTCCTTTCGTAGAGGATATACTCGAAGAAAGATGAAGAGTTCTTCATTTATTTTGGGGAAACTACTGGCTGAGGGATAGGCGTGCCAGTTCATATAGAAGATTACTTTGAGGTCTATAACATCTTGTAGCTTTTTATATTTTTACGATGACATAGGACACTAGTAATGGACACTTGAAGAGAAAAGTTGTAAAATAAGATTTTCTTAAGGCTGGGAATCATTTTACGTGCGTGGGAAAATTTAATGTAGTATGTTTTGATGTCACTGAATATATTCGCTCGTCATTGATTTCATCTGCTCTTTCTGACATGATATTGAAGTTCGTTCCATGATCGCACCTACTCTTCCATGCATTCTGTTAAGCTTTAGATTTTAATTTATGGAATGACAGTAACGAAAACTTTTGTTGTTCTACACTATTATGTATTGCGAAATATCTTTGCTTCAAACATATAAATGGCCAAAGCAACTATAACCTAGATCTCGTACGCAAAGCAGGGGGTGTCCATTACCGATACGGCAAAGTCAGTTTTTGTCCAGTTTTGGACACTCACTATTCGTTACAGTGTTAAAATCAAAATCCTTGTTTGATTATCAACGTCGTGAGTGAACAAGTGAGTTTCTTAGGACGAGACTTGCACGTTTTGGTGAAGTGGGCTACGAACCATTCCGTTCAATAGCCCTCAGCGGGAGTGAACCCATGACCACGCGCGCTAAAGCTCTCGGCCATCCCAAGGGCTAAATCATAATTCTGTGAGTTGTTTTATTTCAACTCGGGAATATTGCTATTTACTCCTCATGACCGTATAAGTTTGTCAGGAAATTTGTGGTCCCATTTTTTTTTTTTTTTTTTTTCAATGACGTACGCAGGAATGCCCATTAATGAAATGATTTTAGTATTGGACACTATTCATTACAACTTAGAATTAGCATTTTTATGGCCGGGATTGGGTAGGGGAAAGGAGTCGGACAGGTCTAAGTTGAAGGTGCCATCAGGACATTTGCCTGGTATGACTGACGAAAAAAAAAAAATACTGTTAAAACTTCAGTAAGGATGGTCGAGCGCTGTTTTCGAACCCAGGACCTTCGGAATTATCACTCAGTGGAATTCCATGAAACAATCAGATAATAATAATAAAAAATAAACAAACAGTAAATGATTATTTAAACTATTTTGAGTTAAACGGTGTCCATTACTGAAACATCCAGGTTTTTCGGTGTCCATCACTGGTACAAAAACCATGTTAGATAAAAAGTGTGATTTGCTCTCAAATTTTGTACATTAATGAAAGTAATGGATAGAAATCACTACAAGAAAGCGTGGAAAACGTGTAATATTCTCATTGGATCAATATATTTGAACTGTATTTGAGTTTAAAATCATATAACGGTGAAAAGTGTCCATTACTGGTGCGTTCACTTTCTGGAGAGTAAAGTCGCCAATGAGTCGGGACACTTCATACATATATTTTTATACACTGAAACCTCGTTTATCTGGACCTGATGGAACCGGACCCATTCTGGATAAACCAGATTTACGTTGTTTTTTTTTGTATTATAAAAGCATGCAAATAAGTAACAAAATGATATATTTTACAAAAGAAAATGTATTTTAATAAATTGAGAACAGATAAATTATAAGACTGCACATTTATGCTGCGAAGAATTACTTAGACGCGCTCACTTGTATACAATGTACAGTATTTTGAAACTGGAAACATTTTTTATTTTATTTTCGGAAATCATTCCGGATAAACTAGGTTTTAGTGTATTTTGAGAACGGGGCAAAACAATGATTCTTATTTAAAGCAATCAATAAATAAATGTTCGTTGTTTTCCATATACGAAAGCTGAGTTAGTGCAAAACAGTGAAAGACCTCTGCAACGTTAAACCGAATCTGTAGATTAGTCGTTACATGGCACCCTTCCGATGAACAATGGCCGACCACTTTGGCAGGGAAGTTTCATCAGGCGAATGCCGGAATGCAACCTCAACTAAGGCCCTCTCTTCACTATATTCGTCATCCTTACCCCCAAAAGTGATCGCCGGGAACGTTATTCCTAAGACGACATGTGTAGGCCAAAAGTTAACAGAAAAAGAAATAAACCTGTAAAGTTGCAAATTTAAATATGACTTTTTCCATATCAAATGATCACATTTTATTTTTCCTCCGAATTTTCGCATTCTTTCAAATTTGGAATATTTACACGTATTGTTCCCTACCCTGCCAGGCAGTTTAAAACCCAAAATGTTATTTTAACCACTTGTTGTTTACCTGCGAGCTTCCAAGTTTTGAAAAATTGCATCTGTTTATGCGGAATATGAAAATTCTCCATAACTCAAAACAGAATAAAGTAAAAAGCTGAAATAAAATCAGTTTAGAGTTTATGTATTTGGAATATTTAGATCAGTTTCAACTCTCAAATTTGAGTTTCTCTGAGAACATGTAAGTAAACATCACCCAAACTTCCACATTTTATAAAAAATTTAGAAGATAGCGCACTAGCACTTACAAATTACTATGAAATACAATGGACAGAGATTGTCTCGATTGATGATTACGGAGTTCTTAATTGAATAATGACGACATAATCGTTCACAACGTATCACTCATCAATGGACAAGATCTCGAGATCGCTGTCCATTGTATTTCATAGTAATTTGTAAGTACTAGAGATGTGTCTTCTTAAAAATTTGATAATGCTTTGCAAATATTTAAAAAAAAAAAATGTTAAAAAGTGGGGTCCTTAAGTCGAACACATATGTGATAACCTAGCAATGGTTTAAACTACACATGCTGTTAATAGCCCTATCCGGCGATGTTCAATATAACCTTGGCTCTCTTGGTGGAAAGTACTTAGCGGGTAAAATGTCTCCGTTGCAAACAAGGACAACATAAGATTTTTAAAAAAGTATGTATTGTTTTTCACAATATTTGACCTCCGTAAATAAAAAAAAGTCATAGTGTTCTTCCACAAAATAGCTGGAAGCAGCATACGACTTCTTGCTGCAATTTGTATCTGGTTGCGTTTTGCGGTGACAAAGCCTGACACAGCGGCGAGGGACTGCTTCATTGTAAGCACTTTATGGCCGTTGTACTCTTTGACCTTTTCATGTAATTTCATACTTTTCCTCCCATTTTTTGGGCTTTCGAGTCGATATGCTACGTTAGCTGAGGTAAGGTTAGATAGCAGTACTGACTTGCGGCCGCAATTCTGACGACAATTACCAGTTGACTGCGATGACCGCTACTGCTGGTAGACCCGTATCAACGTATCTTTTGATATAAATTTGCAACTTCCCTTACGCTATATCCTTTGACACGCCCACACGCAATAACGTTATTCTTCCATCCAGTTATGTCTGTTCTACGACTCATTTTTCCAGGGGTGAACAACGCACATATACTCCTCAATCTCTGGACCTCCTAGCACATGACCGCTATTCGTCGCCCGTGCTCTATGAAGTTCATCACGTCGCAATACGTGAAATGCTTGCCTTCGTCTAGGGAACTTATATTTCTAGCGAATAAGAAAATAATTTATTAGATGTAGGTATAACACAATTTATAGTATGTGCAATAGAGTATTACGACCTAGTAATGAAAGCTATTTATTTCTGTTTATGATATTCAGCTATTCGCAATATAGATCCATAGGCAAACATATAGAAAGAACAGAGCTGCAGGTGCTATAAAATACTATAGGTTAGGTTAAATTCATAGTTTCTGTCTTGATGTTTCAGGCGCCTTTACGGGAAGACTTTACGTGTTCCTTTATATCTGTGTGTTAATTCTGTTCATTTTGAAATACAATTAAAAGTAAAAATGCGAATTCTCCCAACGCTTCGTCGTTAATCAAATCTGAATTTATTGATTACGCCTGACTTAACAATGACTCACTCATTCTTGTCTTTCGAAAGTATGGATTATATCGCAATATCATCTTCTGTCCTGTTTTCTACTAATACTTGATTCATCAGAGAAAATGCCAACGATCAACAACAACAAGCAGTTTTGGTTGATTTGAAGCGAGTATCATTGTTCTGCAAGAACTTGTGCTCCTTTTCAAAGCTCTTCACCACAATGAAATCTTAAATAGAACATCTGCCGTCTGAGGTAGACACTGGAACTTGGTTTAGTGAAATTATTTCGTCAAGATTCGTGGCTCAAGTTTCAAAAAGTTTTTCGTTCTAAAATAATTTGACTGCTTTTTGCCTACATTTCCGTATACAATTGAGCTTAGAAAGATCCTTTTTTGATCTTCGTTCTTCGAAACCTTTTAGAGTATAGTTTTCTTTCCGTATTTGTTCGGAGTCTTTTTATATTTCATCAGGAAATCCTCCTCTTACGAGATTTGTATCTTTGAATTGGATTTGTGACATTTCCAACTTTTGATAACGTGTAAGAATATGTCATTATGGATTAATTATTGATTCATACTGGTAGTTGTTCTTCCATAATTTTAGATTAATTGCAATCTTTCTTTGTGCTATGTTTTGTTATCTTTCATCTGAAGAAATTATGTTCACATTCACATCTTCAAGAGAGAAGCATTAAATCAGTAGTTATTGAGGTGGACTGTTCTTTAACATATTATCAATGATTAATTGATCTAAGTTAAGATTCACTATTTTATTTCTTCTTCTTCTTCTTCCCTTTGAGTGATCTGGTAGCTGAGCAGAGTGATTGGTGCGTAGAATTTACATCAATCTACCCCTTGAACCATTACTTACTTACTTGCTTTTAAGATTATTCTTCTGTCATCGTCTGCTGATGATACAATTGTCATCAATATAAGCTCAGTATGCTGATGATTCACTTCTCGTATAAATAATACTATGATATCACGAAGATGCATTTAATATGCAAGACCAGCACATAGAACTGATTTTATTATATTGCTCGGCATTTGGCTTGAGTTTCTTACATTAACTTATAATACGATTTTATTTAGTCGAAAGTATTTGTATTTTTTGGGGCTGTCTCGTAGCAACGCATTATTTCTTACTGTTTGCTAAACTAGTTAACTGTTTGTTATTGTTTTTTTGTTTTATTTGTGGATAGATAACTAGATGTAGGAATGTTTTGCACCTTTATTATTAAAAAAAAAAATTAATTGTATGGGCGGTAACAGCACTGTGGCTTACGCCCGTCGCACCTTTATTATTATTTGGGCATGGATTTAATGAAAGTATTGTTCCATACAATTTTCAATGAGAAAAAAAATCGTAAGGGATCAGCTTTGAAAATGATGACTGTAACGCCACCCAACAAGAAAAAGGGTAAGAGTAACTTTTGTAGACTACTTAACAGATTATAATTACGAACTGTAGACAAGAAACACAATTAACAATTGAAGTTCCGGCAATCATAAGAGAGAAACAAACAACAACAACACATTAGAACATTAAAGTAACGTTCACAGAAGAGCTAAAACAAAACGTTTATTTGCTGTAATTGAGAGAGCACTATTTTTAAACTATGGATGCAGACTTGAAAGAGCTGACATCTACAGCTGAACGGATGCAATTAGGAGAAAATCTACAATCTGAGAAGGAAAAGTCAGTACCGAATGCAGAAGAAGAAAGACCAACAGTACGACGAAATCAACCGCAAGTAGTCTCAAAATATAAAGACAGTGTGAGTGAGCCTGCAACTTCCCGAGAGAGAAAGGACTTACAAAAATTCAAACAACAGCTACGAAATACAGAAAAGACATTTGAAGACGAATTAGAACTACACTATGGCGTGAAACCATTCAAATGTGTATGCACAAGCAATGCTCATGTTGGAGATACAGGTCAGATGGAAGAACTCAATAAAATACGGAACAGTCACACTTTACAACTTGGAGAACTACACGTGGAGAACGATCACTTAAAGCACCGTGTCACTGAATTAATGAATGAGATCAAGGAACTAAAAGGACTCAGGACAGAAGCTGAGGAACTGAAGGTATCGTATCAGGACGCCGAATACTTAACACAAATGCTCGAGGAACGAAATAAACGGTTGGGAGAGACTTTGGAAGATCTCGGAAGACAGGTTGAAATCAAGAATAAAGAAATAAGTAATTTACAAACAACTGAAGCACAATTAAGGAAACAGCTCGAAACGAGGGGTAATGCTGAGAAGGAACGAGTCAAGTTGGAAAACGAATTAATAAACTGCAAAGCACTTCTGAAGAAACTCTCACAAGAAAAAGAATTAAAAGTAGAAGCGACGAATGAAAATATGAAACAAATGGAGTCTCAGCTGTACGAATTTCGACGTAAATCCAAAGTTCTCGAAAGACAGCTGGAAGAAAAGAAAGATCAACACAAGATACAAATGGATAAAATACAACGAACAAAAAATCGACACATTGAAACTCTTAAGAACGAGATTGCAGAGTTGAAAGTTAAAATTCGAGATATGTGTGCATGTCCAACTGATGGTGACCAAAGAAAGGCAAAGATATGTTCATTACAAGAGGAAAATATCAATTTAAAAGCAGCCTTTCGTAAAGTTGAAGATGAACGAGATGGGTTGCGTTGGGAATTAGAGGTTTGCTCAAAAGAACGGGATAAGTATAGAGGACAACGATGCTTTTACCAAGACGAACGAGAGAAAACGAACGTTGAGCTGGAGTCTGCTATGAGAGACCGAAGCGCGTACGAAAACAAAATCAGAAAACTCCATCATGAAAAGACTGATTTGGTACAAAAAGTAATGAATCAGGAACGTGAGATTGAGAATTTGAAAGAAGAACTGTGCCATTACTGCTGTCAGATAGATCGGTTAGAGACATCAACAAAGGATTTCGAACATGAGCGCAATAATTTGAAAGAGAAATTAAAAAAATCGTGCTACGAGATGAACCGAATGAAGATATATATTACGGAATTAGAAGAACAAAAGGAGCTGTGGAAAAGGAAACTGAACAAACGTTCGGATGAGAAGCGGGATTTGAAAGCTCAACTTGCACAAAATTTTGATGAAATTGACCAGCTAAAATCAGAACTTTGTAGATATTGTTGCGACAACGACAGATTAGAAAGTAAAGCATCAAGCCTTCAAGAACAAAACGAAAACTTGGAAAGTAAAATATGTCAACTTTGTTGCGAAAATAAGCAGCTAAAAGTGCAAATTTCGAATCTAGTCAAAGAAAAAAACAGTCTCGAAACAACTCTTCAGTCATGCCGCGATACATTGCAAACATTTCAGGAACAAATTCAGAATTGTCAAGAAAGGGGGAAAGAGCTGAAACAGCAAATGTGTGGAGCTTGTTGTGAGTGTCAACGATTGAAGATGGAGTTAGGGCAAGTTCAGGAAGAAAGGAGCAGTTTGGAGAAATGTCTTCAACAAGCACTGGCCGAAGCCGAAGAACTAAAGAGCATGTTGAAGTCGGATAAAGGGACGAAAACGCAAGTAGAAGCTTTCAAAGATGAATTGCGCTCTTTGGAGCAACAAATGGAAGCGAAATTGGAGACGAAGCACAAAACATTGAAAGATTTTAGAGAAGAGTTATATCAAATTAGGATGTACGCATGTCAAAACGCGGAAACGCTTGTCCGGGAGAAAGAAGAACTAAAAGCAACATTAACAGCACAAAAACGAACTGAAGAAGAGAAAAGAAAAGAGATTGAAGCAAAATTTTCCGAATACAAAATTCGCATGCAAAAGGTAGAACTGGAATTCGAAAGTAGAATTGAAAAAATTATGAGCTATGCTACGAAACTTGAAGCAAGCATTGATGAAAATCGAAAGAAGGCTACAGTACAGATCCAGAATTTAGAAAACGAAAAGCAGAACCTCAAAGATACATTGACAGCGGAAAACTCGAATCTTAAAAATAAGATACATGAATTAAACGACCAATTAAACCACGCTGTTCAAGGTCTTGAGGAGACACTGCAACAAAAAGAGAAATTAACGTCTGAGATGGTCAAACACAAGGATGAACTGACAGAGAAAATCAAGCTGGAAGTAGAAATGAAAGCTTTGCGTAAACAATTAGAAGCACAGGAACAGATAGCAGTCAAATACGCGGAGGAAGCCGAAGTACTTGAAGAGAAGAACGCACGACTTCTTGCTGATACAAACTCCTATGAACAGAAGCTGAAACATATGAGTGACTTACAAGAATCTCTAGGAGTGCTTTGTGGTAGATTTAAAGAAACGGACACTCATATCGCTGAATTAGAAAGTGAAAACTATTCTTTGAAATGCCAGCTGGAGAAAACCAAACATATTGCTGAGAAAAACAAGCAACTTCATCAAGAATTAGAAACATTACGAGAACAAATCCTTACAAATGTAGCCGAGAAAGCAGCGCTGATAGCAAGTCAGTCTGAGCGTGAAAGGTTAGAAGCTATGATCAAAGAACTTGGGTGTCTACTACGAGACAAGAATCACCTAATAGACAAACTAACAAAAGAGAATAGTCACTTCGAAGAAGAATTAGCGAGTCAAAGCGATATCCGTACAGTGCACACCAAATTGCAAGAAGTTACAGGTAAATATTATGGTTTGCAGAAAGAGCGTGATTACTTGATGAAGAAGCTCGAGGAATCTTCAAAGGGCCCGGAGTTCTTTAATTTTCAATACAAAGGATATGAAGCAATAAATCTACAAAGTAATGATCCGAAAACACTGCTAGAGAACTTGGACAAGGCACTTGGTCCGTATGGACGCGAGAAAACTAGATACTCCAACTTAAGATGTTCAGTGAAGGACTCAAAGTAATAAATACATCATACATAAGGTCTTCTTAAAAAAAAAAAAAAGCTCAACGTAAAAAAGGCTGACGCCTCTCTGAATAAAATTTGTTAGTTTCAGATGTACTGTGAGTGTATCTGTATGAGTTCATGTATTTGTGTGTGTTGTGTGCGTCTTTATGTAATTAAAGTGCAAAAATGTTTTTTTGAATTCTGAAAATAAATTGATTTTAAGTAAATTGGAAATGTTTTAATTTACTTTATTATCCATCACTTCCCCTTTTTTTTTTCAAAGTTCACTTCCTGTACTGTTAATCCCCGCCAGCACAAACCGATCTTTCTCTGTGAAGAGATTTTTTTTTAGCAGGCTTCTCCATTTGTTTGGTTTCTAAAACAAATTTACTGTTACATAAAAATATTTAGTCATATTTGACATGCTTATATCAAACTTCAGGTGTTATCTTCATTTGCGTACCATTTAAAGAAATATTCAAAGCAAAAGAATGAAGAAACAATTACCACAGGACTGTATAAAATACAGATAGAATAGTACAGATATGGGCTCTTCTTGTTGAGCTTCGTGATTATGATTTCGTTTAGAGCATTTCGAGATCCACGATGACCGTTCCTTCCGCCAATGGACAAATTTGCGTCTTAACTAATGATGTTATAACATTTCCTACATCCTACACTTTATGTAAACGGACCCTCTTATAATATATATAAATGACTCCATCATAAGAATCAGAAGTGTCGCTGGAACTGTCACCGGAACAAGAACTGTCACTGGAGCAGTCACCGGAACAAGAACTGTCACTGAAGCAGTCACCGGAACAAGAACTGTCCCTGAAGTTGTCACCGGAACAAGAACTGTTAGTGGAGCAATCACCGGGGATGTTATTGAATTCGTCCCATGAACCTCAACAACAAGGTATAGGCCGTCAAGGGTTTGGCTTTTTCTTTCCAAGACCATCATGGACAGACAGACAAAAAGAATCAATGACGTAAGCGCTTTAGAGATGATTTCTTGGGTGACACATTTGAAATGAAGATCATGTCAAATGTTGGCAACATGTGAACATAAAAACTGTAAATTTGTTTTCAATTAATTTTTTAATGAGAATGTAAAAGATGTAACTTTTTAAAACCAAAAATATTGTTACCTGATTCTTTTATTCAACCTTTCCATTCCTCTGCTCCTTGGTAGTTTTCAAAGGCGCCGGCGTGTACTCGTTGAAAAAGCTTCCAAGGCAGGTCTAAAAGCGGTCTTAAAGTGGTCTCAGAACTAAGGGTGTTCCAAATTCTGGAATGGGAATCAGGATTCAGGAATCGAAACGTCGGAGTTTGTAACTGACTTATGAATTGAATTTGTTTATGGCCTTTTGGAATTTATGGCTCAGGCCGGGATGGGGTAAGAAAAGGATTGGTAAGGTATCGGCCACGTCCTTTCTAAAGGTACCATCCTCACATTCCCCTGGTGGAACTGAGGAAAACCTCAATAAGGATGGTCGGCCGTGGGATTCGAACCCACGTATCTACCCATTGCCAATCCAATATCCGCGACATTACCGCTTGGACTACGGGGGCTGGGTTTGGAATTGACTTCGCACTTCCGAACACGCCTACTCAAAAACCAAGGCGTTCAATAAATCTCTACTGGGTTTGAAGCTGGCAAGACGCACATTGGAGGGAATCGCACTACCTATTTGCCTAAGTAGATCCCCATTTCTTTTAATGATTTTCCTTTGAATAATTAGTCCCAGCTCCGTGTTCCAGTGGTACTGGGGAGATACGCAGGTTCGAATACTGCCGGTCTTCCTGACTGGTACTTTAAGAATTGCCAGTTTCATCAGGTGATATTATCTAAACTATTCAACGTTTCACGTTGATTCTTCTCAACCTGATCGCACAAGTCCTTGTCGTGGCATATCAGTGAGGCTAGTGTTTCCAGACCGAAATTGTGAACTATGTCTAACTTTGCAGACATGAAGGGTCCCGTGACCATATATGGAATTGGTGTTGGGCGTCGCTACGGTCGCTGAAATGTCCCTGAGAGAACTCAAAAAACATAACATGTCTGTCATATGTGTGTTCTTCGCCATGTGTGTTCCACAGACACTTCCACATTTAAACACCTGTTACTGCCACACGGCATGCTGAAGACCGATCTCGCTTCATGCATGGATGAATAATGAACTGTTCTAGACTCGCGGTTTTAGGGTAGTTTGTATTTGGCTCATCGAACAGCGTCGTTTTCACGGCAATGCTAACGACATTACTTATGGTAGGACAACCCAATAAAATAATGTTTTGATCAAATTCTTAATAATAATAATAAATAAATGTAATTCTCTTGTTATGCTCTACACAAAATGTGTAGATACAAGATATCCTAACTCCCTGCACCAGAAGCGCATTGTTAGTGAACAATCACACTTGTGTTACAGCGATATACGAAACATTACTTTGTCACAAACCATAAACAGGGTGTCCGGCAATCAGTAACACAAAAAATTTCAATTTTTCAGCTTGTTGTCGACACACTTACTTAAAAGAAAAGATAAAAATAATCTTGAGTTTACATTCAACATGCAATAGCAGGGTCAATGTGTGAAATAGTTTTGGTTAGGTTCAGAGTAAGGGATGACCGATGCAGTAGATTGAACACAAATCCCTGCAAGATGTACAACACCTTTCCTCTGCTCCGCTCTATCGGCAGGAATTTTCACACATTACATAGAACTCGGAGAAACTTTGTAATTCCCTGACTTTTCTAGGTTTTCCAAATCGCTGGATATCGTGGAAGCTCTAGCACCCCTGAGAAGATAAAACTACTTTGCCAAACTCTTTCTGTTTTCTTACTTTTTTTTAATCTTTAAGTATCTAAACACCAATCCTCTTCCTTTCTTTTTTGCAAAAACATGTGCAAAACCGAGGTGCGAAAGTAAGCTTAAGTAAATAGTTTCGAAGCATAGTTATCAACTAATTACGTAGAAATGTTAGACTCTAATTGAGAACATTGCCGGAAGAAGGGCACATAGATCAAAAACACATTTTCGGTAAACACATGGTAAAGATTTAGGTTCAATGTTACCAAGAAGTTTTTGAAATAATATTTATGTCGTTGACATCAATATAAGGAGTATATAGAGTAAGGTTCGCAAACTGTTAACTAACGGATAGAATTCAAAGTTTGCATGAAAATGGATTGAAAATTGTGTATGCATGTTATGTGCTCTTCTTCCGGGAATCAAAGATTTCATGGTGAGTAGGTTGAAGAAACAGAGCACAAACAATTCTAAGCACAGTACTTAGTACAAAAGAACATTGAAAATGACAATAACAATAGTTTTGTTAAATTGCCTCAGCAAATATTTCTTCTAATCTCTCTCTTCTTGAGATTGAAAAAAAAAATCAATATGGAAGAACTAGTATGTCGTTTTGGTAACCCATTACACAGCGGCTGGAGCTAGAAAAGCGAAATTTCGTATGACGGTACATCATCACTAGTAGATTGAGAAAATATTACAAAATGTTAAAAAAAAAAAGCTCCCCATCTTGGATCCAAAATGGCCGCCAAAATGAATTATTCATAGAATACATAGTCTAAGCGATTGGAGATAAAAAAACGAATTTGTTATGACGGTACATCATCACCAGTAAGTTACGAACATATTACAAAATGTCTCCAAAGACGCCATCTTGGGATCCAAAAATTCATTTTCAACACCGTTTGAGCTAGAGATACGAAATTTGGCATAAAGGTTTATTATCAAGAATAGTTTTCAGAAAAATATTACATTTCTGAAAAAGTCGCCATCTTGGATTCAAAATGGCCGCCAAAACATTTTCCACACCGTTCTAGCTATGGCACTAATTTCTCCCATTCACTTTCAATCTAAAAGAACGTCTTTTTCCCGGTGACGGGATAATTCACTTGTTTTTGTGTGTGATCTGACTAGACCAAAATTTCTGTCGCACTGTGTAAATGATTGGCCTCTGACAGGAAACATGTGAAGAAGTTATACATAAAACCCATTGCTGAACCATGAACAAAACTTGATCATTGTCGAGTTGAGGTTTTGTCCGCCAGCAGGGTCCGAAAGCAAGACGACAGTTTTCACTTGCGGAAACTTTTCTACATATTTATCTCTACCAAGCTAACGAATAGAGATACTGTCTTGAAATTTGCAGGACATGTAGAAAAGAACATGGCGAATCGTTTAAAGCGATTGCCGGAAAAAGGGCACATAGGTCTATGTGCCCGTTTTCCGCCAATGTCGTCAATTAATGCTGTCATGAATTCACTCCACGATAGTATTAACTTGGAAAAAAATGATAAAAACTTTTTAAAGACAAACTTTTCTTAAACCATTCGTACTAAAAAGTAAAAAATAATTTTGTTTATGCATGACAAACGAAAAGCATGGGGGCGCTCTCATATACAGTCACTTTATAAGTTCTTGAATTGGCGCGCCCCATGCTTTGTCATGCATAAACAAAATTATTTTTTACTTCTTAGTACAAATTGTTTAAGAAAAGTATGTCTTTAAAAAAATTTTTTAAAATTGTTTGAGTTATTTCGGTGTTCAGATACTTTTTCTCAAGCTGCTGTATTGTGACTCAAATCCTAAAGTGTTCTGCATCCAGCCAAACGCAACATCGTTGCAGGCTAGTTTATTTTAGGATAAAGAAGTTCATATATTTATATATATAATATATATATATTAAAATATTGTATTGTCATCCGACTTACGTCGCTGTGCAAAATGTCATCATTCTATGACGTGGGGAAATAAATGAGTTAAATTAACGTTGCAAGACTTGAGTCATTGTGAATTAATGAAATGTATGTAAAAAAAAAAAAAAGAGTCGCTAGATCCAGTGAGAAAGTTGATAAGTTAGCAACTATGACTAAAGAAATTACTGCGATAGGGAAAATGAAGCAACAAACCAATGACCCTCCCTTTTTTTTCTCGCTCCTTAGGGTGTTTTTTCTTTCCACCCGGTGTCGAATTTAAATTTTGAATTTTTATTTATGACCTTTAGGCAGACCCGGCCTCAAATGAGCATTGGTTTGCATTGCTCTATTTCCTCTCATAATCGTACTCTGACAGCAGAAGCAGGGTGATATTCCCCTTGCCTCCATCGCCTAGAAACTGATCGCCTAGTTGAGTCCTCGTACACACTGCTCCATGGCTCAGTCGCATCTTCTCGCGTGTTGCATAGCTCTTAGGGCTGTTAAGCTAGAAAGCACATTTCTTAGCGGTATTGTAACAGTGTAATACAGTACATTTTAAGGACTTTTAGTGAGGGGTTTATTGCTCCTTTGCTCTGTGCTACACGTCGTCACTGTTTCCGTGCAAACTTTATGCCGACGTGAGCCTTAAGTGGGGGAAGTTGATACTATAAGCGACTGGTAATCTACAGAGCCAATTCAAACGAATTTAGACTGTACCACATACACAAACGTTTGAAGAAAGAAAAAACTATGTAGGATTATCAAAAAGACAGAAGGAAAAGGGACATTGTACAATGTAACCCTTTCCAGAAATAGCGTGGTTCGCGCTAAATCTAGATCCATTTTCTGTACTTAGCTTACCACTAAACACATACGTTACGAGAAGAATAGGATTTATTCGGCCGCATTTTCATGATCTACATTCGTTTTCCGTTTATTTTTCTTCCAGACATTGCTTTTTGTGTCCTTAAATTTTCTCTTTCTTCTTTCACTTTCACTACGCTGTCCCTTTTCTTCAGCGACTTCCTCAGCTCCTGGTTCACACATTGTACTTTGGCCATCTTGTTGTCGGTTAGTCTTTAGCCCTTTGTCTCTTCTTTTCCTGCAAAGAGATAAAAAGTATCCAAATGGGTCAATACTTAGCAACGTTTCTCACCTCGAAAGTACCCACCACAAAATTACTGGCTCCCTATAGCTTATAGGCGCAGACTTGAAGGGGGGGAGGGAATTCAAGATTGTTAGCAGATATAGGGTATGTGCAAAACAACACCGACAAAACTACCTCACGTGACTTCTGACATGAAAATAAGAAATTATAGACCATCGACGGCGCACAGATGCTTCATTTCGGTACTATAGCCTGCCGAAAAAGTGTGGGAAAAAGAACTCTCTTAGAGCTTGATATTTCCAATACCATTAACAGTAGAACTGAGGCGCCATGGTGCCGTCAAAGACTTCAAAAAACTGCTCTGTCCCAAAATACACATCACAAAATTGTGCAATGGATGTGCAAGGGGTTCCCAAAGGAAATAGGAGATTCTCCGACATCCTCTGGAATAAATGTAGATTGAAATAAACAGGACAGGACCAATTTCCTCAGTAAATATACCACATTGACAATTTGTGACGTGAGAAGGTTGTTTTCAGCATACAAGTATATATCTTTTCTGATCGGCGGCAATATATGACCGTTGAAAATCTGACAAATATCTCATAGTGAATTATCAAAAATTCATCATTTTATGTATGAAAAGATAAGCAAGTGTTAATGTTTATCTCTGCAATAAATATTTGGTTTATTTGATATTAAATACTTTACTTAAGCTACATAAAAACATGGCAAAATATCTGATAAGTGTACTGAGCATAAATGTGTTAGTGAGGTGATTTATTAAATCTCCGTTGTAGGTATGAAAAGATAACCGAAGGTAAATGTTTATCGCTGCAAGAAATACACAATATTTTACATAAACTACATAGAAATATGGTAAACTACTGTGCATCGAAGTGTTAGTGAGGTGGATTATAAAAAGCACATGATCGCCGTTGTGTATATGAAAAGATAAAAAAAAAAAAAAAAAACGTAAATGTTTATCCCTGCAGTAGATAATTGGTTTATTTGATATTACATATTTTATCTTAACAAATATCTTCATTGTTTAAATGAAGTATTCCAGGTTGCATAGCAACTAATCGTTGCAACATAGCATTTTATGTTTATAGAAAGAAAAAAAAAGACGAAAATCAAAATCTTCCAATTACATCCTACTAAGCTGATTGAATGTACCTTACAATTTCAACATATCAGCGTGTACAAAAGAGATCTTTGAAGTACAACCCAAAAAAAACGAAAAGTACGACAATGTGATATATGAGTACCGACATAGTGGCTGCCATCTTCTGTAAAGGAAAAAAGAAATGAAAAACTTTCGCACACGCTTATCATCCTCAACCAGGTAACAATCAGAAAAATGTATCAACTGCTCGAATGCCCATATTCCCAATTGCAAAGAATTTATCCGTCAGAAAGAAACCAACTCAATCATGAAGTAAGGAAATCTACCATACAAGGAAGCCTTGCTGACCAGCAACCACAAGAAATATCTACGCCTAATCGTAATGCAACGCAATCTACTAAGAAAAAACTGCACTATTCACCTCGTCAAAAATATTCGTAACAAAAATGGTCAATGTTTCATTGCTAATAAGTCCACACAAGCAACGAACCCTAACGTAAAACGCTTTAAATATTCTCCCAGCTCTAAAATCAGTGCAAGGACCATTATTTCAAGAAATGACACAAACCAACCTTTCTCCCCAAATTCATCTGATGAAGGGGACGATATCCAACCACTTCGCACATCTGGAATCTATTTAAACGACTAGGTTCTCAATATTCAAACGAATCTTCATCTACAGACTCAATTTTACAAGAAGATGGCCAGTCAGTTCCACTTCAACTCGTTATGTAATTACAGTGAAAGAAAACGCAGCTTTTACATAGTTTTCGGACAAAGGGCTCACGCCCAGTTCATATATTTAAAGAAATTTAAAAACTTGTACCGTGAGCCTCTTAACAGAATTAAAACATCACAAATAAAGGATCCAGTACAACTCCCAAGAAACGTATGCTCGGGTTCTCCAATCTTCAGGAAACAATATCGAAAACAACAAACCTTTAAATTATAAGAAAGATGAAGATAAATTAATAACGGATGTTAAATCACCTATCAATCGAAATATTACTCCAAGAATAAATCTATATAAAAACTGATAAAAGAAATACAGAAAAGACAAACTTCAAATCCACAGCTCGTAACACAAAGATTGATTCAAAACTAAATCGGGAAAATATTAATACTTCAAGTGCATTGTTCATAGACTTTTTCAAAGTTATTTCCCCTTAGTGATATCCTTTCCAGCAACGGACGAAAATTATTATTAAAAAAATACATAACTTGGAAATGGTAATCTTGGAAGTCGTCTTAATAAGATTGTTCAAAAGCCAACAAATTAGACGGTTAGGTCACGCAGCGAGATGGAGAAATGGCAAAGAGAAATAATGAAAGGAAACCTGTATTGTAAACGTACGACCAAAGAGAAGATGGACAGATGGTGTGGGGAGTAAGAACATCGAATGACAGCAAGAAGATCGAAGCAAATGGTCAGGAGGTCAAAGCTAACCCCGAACTCTAGCGCCGAGGAGTAAATCCCCTTAATAACGACAATTCATTCCAAAAGTCCTTTTTACCTTTCCCCACAAGACTTCTTCATGTGTTAAACGATTTATTGTGTTAAAATAAGTTTGTTTTTGCATGAATACATGTATTTGAAAATCTAAATAAAGTGTGCCTACATTGAAAGAAAGTTGTGTACGATGTTTATATTCTATTTTGCCATGTTTTAATGTGTTCATACAACATTTTTGAATCTTCTTCAAAGATATTTCACTACTATTACCACCACATATTTCACTACTATTACCACCACATCTAGTTAGTGCATTACTATTCTACACGAGGTGCACATTTGAAAAGGTGACAAAGTGTTTATTACAGAGCAGAATATGAGCATGCGAGTCACCTATTTCATTATGAAAGTTCATTAGTACTCAAAATAACACACGAAATGCGTGCTATTAATGACAAGTAATTATTAATACGTAATAAATGCTTAAAAATATTCCGTACAAAAGCTGACTTTGTTTTCTTTATTCTGTTAGTTTGTCCGATAGGTATCAATTTAGCCTTGGAAAATTTATCTTAAAGCACTGGTACGGTTCTATGTACAACCTAAAAGGACAAGAAGTGCCAATACATCAAAGCAACAAACAACATGAAAAATAAGTATAA
Source organism: Lepisma saccharinum (assembly GCA_022664845.1). Lineage (NCBI taxonomy): Eukaryota > Metazoa > Arthropoda > Insecta > Zygentoma > Lepismatidae > Lepisma > Lepisma saccharinum. Next base: position 34,694 of record JAGDQP010009831.1, on the reverse strand, counting down.
TACTAAAATGACTTGTAGAGGTCTCTCTACTTGCTCCTTCAGGTCGGCGAGTCAATGCTTTGTACCTGACCTTGACGTTGACATGATATGATATCAAAACTTAATTCTTTTATGGGTTTACAAAACAATCGATCCGTCTCTGCCATTAACTTTGTTATTGTATCTCTGGAATAAAATTAAAGAAAACACTCGTGGTTTAAGTTAAGTTCAAGTTACCATCCTAGCATTCGCTTAGCGTGCGGAGGGTGGAAGAGGTAGAAATATAAGCGAGCAGCAAACGATTCACTCCCACATGAACTCTCCTCCCGCCTCTGGTGCAGGGATAAACCGATGTGCTGTGTTACGCAGCTATCCATCCGTACTTTCGACATTGCTTAACTTCAGATGAGCGTGACCACGCCAGTTGGGAAACAGCCACAGGCGAAGGAGAAGACCCGAGTAGATGACGAAAGATATAAACAATTTCCAAAATTGCAATTGGAAATAATTTTCATTTTATTAACTAAGTAGTTATTTCAAACCTAATCCACGCCAACCTATGACATCATCAACTAATACTTTACATACCTAACTAACATTCAGGGTTGGACTAAATTTCACCGACATAAAATTTAGGTTCACTAAAATTATAATCAAATCACGTAATAACAATATAAATTAAATACGTGTAATATTAAACAAACCATACTAAACACGCCTAAACTCGTCTAAATACATCTAACGATGCTAAATGAAGCAGGAAAGTTATTTTTAGCTAAATTACACGGAAACTACTAATGCAACGAAGAACCAATGTTCACATCCGGCTTCTCGAATATCTTCATAAAGTTTCCACGAGGCACCAGCAGGGCATCCGGACTTATACTGGGAAATTAATATCGTAAAGTCAAATTAGGTTTCACATTTGCAAAAATAATAATAATAATTAAAAACATTAATGGTAACAATATTTTTATATAAAATTATTTACTTGAAGAGAGCCTCTGTCAACAATGCGACACATTACCATCCAAACAATTAGCGGTTTCCTCGGCAGAGTAGATTTTTATGCTACTCTCAAAAGGCTGCTGCTCTCGCTATAAAAATGGCTCAAGCAAATGAAGCAACCTTTACGCGCGTGCCTAGGCCGCTCACTACTGTTGAGCAAGCTCGATCAGGTGTCGAACCCACAGGTCGCATCCTGTGGAGACAGTCTTCAAACTCGCTGGTTCCCAACGAAGTGCCTCTTCCATCCACCAGCAACTACAGACGGAGACCGGATGAGTACGAGTCGGACATCAGGAAGATGATTGCCCTTGTGGATAGGGACATCGCTTACAAGGAAATCTGCCTCAGTGAGCTGGAGCTGTGCATTCTGATGGACGAGGCAGAACTTCAGACCATAGACTTCTTACGGAAGCCTCTTCGGAAGATGCCGATCAAATTGACGCCTCCTCCCGAAAGTGCAAAAGACACACTCATGATCAAAAAGGAAGTGGAAGACGCTTTGCGTGAACTAAGGAGGCGACGCAAACTACACTGCAAAGGCCTGTTTGAATATCTGACAGCCGGCAAGAGTTCAGATGAAATAAACAGCAACAACGATGACATTGACTGACCCATCAAAGAAGCAGAAGCATGAAAAGGACCGGTGTGAATGTGATGGTCCCTGGCGCGAGATTACCTCTCCGCAAACCGTGTGAATGTGAGAGGGTCCCTGGAGCGAGATCACTTCTCCGCAAACCCGTGCGAATGTAATGGTCCTTCTCATGTGGATGTCTTTCTTTGATGGTGTCACTCATCATCACTTTTGCTCTTTCATCGAACTGAATGCCACTGTCTAAATAATCAACAGATACCTGATGAGTTCTTGGCGTTTTCTTTCAGTGAGTGCAAACAATTCCATCTTCCTTTTCTTTTTTTTAACACCTCTCGTGCTTTAGAAGAATCAGTTCATTTTACTGATGGCTGCCGAAGAGACTCTTGGGAATTCTAACTCATTCATGCAAATTTCGTAAGAAGTAATCTGTCTTCCACAGCAGCAATCGGATTCCTTCGTTCCCTCTTCTCATCAGGTCTTCTAGTGAAAGTACTGGCACATGGTGGGGATTGGCGACTTTGTGGGCTCTTTCCACACGATGCTTCCAGCAGTGGCAAATCGGTTCTTTTGAGAACCAATAACTCCCTTCCGAAAGGAAGGAAACGGCTCTTTTTAGAGCCACCATAACTAATTACAGAACGGCCTTTCTCAAGGCCCCCGAAACCTTTCCGAAAGGAGAGGAACTGGCTCTTATCAGGGCTACCAAAACCTTTCCGAAAGGAAAGTAAACGGTCTTTCTCAAGGCCCTCGGAACCTCTCCGAAAGGAAAGGAACCGACTCTTTTTCAGGCCCTCCAAGCCATTTAGAATCATTCCAAGATCGTCAACAGAAACTAAAAGATGAGAATCAGCGCCATGAAGAAACTCCAAAAGAAGCGAAGAAGATAGTGGTTGATTGGAATTTGGATCCCATTTCACGGACAGTGGCCAAGGAGATACAAGGGTTCTTGATAGTCAGTTGATACTGCAGCAAAGCATACTCCGCTATTCTGAAAGGATTGGAGTCAATATTTGACCAGGAAGATCTACACCGTATAAAGAAGCTGGTAACTACATTGACTTCACGTGTAATCGCACAAAAGCAGCAGATATACTGCGAGTTCATCCAGAAATTGATGCACCATCCTTTGTCACCGAATTGAAGATGATGTTAAGAAGAATAGTTTAACTTCTGGAAGTGATATACCCAACGTGTTTTGACAGTGGTGCAAACTTCATCATGGGAAGATGACCGTAGTTTCCGTTCTCTGCAACGTCTCGAAACATTCCTAAGGGACAGCAAGACACGGAAGAGGAAGAATAATGGTATGGTTTGTCATGTACATCACGATTTCCTTGACATATCCAACCTGACGAGTTAGCAGGTAGATTTGTTCCAGCCAGTGATCGTCTCAGAACAATCTTCGGCCAGTCAACTTGAAAGTAAGTAGAGATGAATAATTAATGTCAATTAGTCAGTTTGTATCTGTGGAATTGTAGTTGTAACTGCAAGTAGAACTATTTGTTAATTATTCTATATTTATTTCATTTTGTTAATCCTGACGTTATCCATAGACTGATCCGAGTATTTAGTTTGAAGTATACGAATAAAGTAGCTTCCAGTTAGTTAAAGCCATGACGCACTCCCAGGCTTTCTTTTTCCATGCGCCCCCACCCCAATTTTAACATGTCAGAGACGCCGATACTATCGGATTATATCCTGGGCAGGATTATGATAGTGTTCATCTACATCAATCTAATTCTGTCATCCCAACGACGCCTTGGTCTCCGTTTCTTCCCTCATCCGAGTTACATGGCCTGCCAATCTTAGCCTTCATTATTCTTACAGTATCGGCTGAGTCTGTGGAGTATTTCATGATGCAGTCTCTCCATTCTCCGGTCATCTTGTCCCGTTTCGGTCCGTATAATTTTCCAATAACCTTATTTTTGACCGCTCGCAATTTACGTTCATCTGCGGAGGTCTTACTTAACTTTCACCACCGGTAGAACTATCTTTCTCCACATTTTCAACCCCAAGTTCTGCGTCTCAAAACGTCAGCACTGCCAGAAGCATATTACACAGAAACAAAAGTGTTGTGTCGAAATCGGCAATGTGGAGGCCCCGTAAGAAAAAAGCTGTTAAAGATAGGAATATGAGCTTTCAAAGTTAAGGAGTTATGACAAATACGTGCAAGTGTGCAAAATTTCATATTCGTAGTTTGAAGCATATTCGAATTGTCGAGTCCTGAAATATGCGTATTTTAGGCTAACTGATTCATTGACTCACTCACTCATGGTATTGTTTAGGGCGTTCGGAAGAAGCTAGAAACACGAAATATGGCATGAAGGTGCAGGATGATAAGTAGGTAAAGAGAAAATTCCCACATTTAAAAAAAGTCGCCATCTTGGATTCAAAATGTTCGCCAAATGTAACATTTCACGGAATACACACCCTTAACGGCTGGAACTAGAAAAACGAACTTTAGTATGAAGGTACATCATCACTAGTAGGTTAAGAAAATATTACAGTGTTGAAAAAATCGCCATCTTGGATCCACAATGACCGCCAAAAATGAATGTTTCATAGAATGTATAAATCGAGACACTGTACATCAGTGTTAGAACGCTGGCGTAGCATTCGGGAGGTCGTGGGATCGATCCTAGCAGACAACCATCCTGACAGGATTTTCCTGTCTCACCAGGCGAATGCCGGGATGTCACCTTCAACATCTTTCATCTTTCCGAATCCTATCGTCTCCCCTATCCCGGCCTGGGCCTTAAATTTAGATGCCTCAAGGCCATAAATAAGATTCAATTCATAGAATACACAGTTTAAACGGCTGGAGCTAGAAAAGCGAACTTTAGTATGAAGGTATATCATCACTAGTAGGTTACGAAAATATTGTTCTGAAGAACACTGAAAATAACTAGTCAAAACTAGTCCTTTTCCTCACCTGAAAAGAGAGTTGGATACTTTTAACAATTCCTGTCGTTGGCTTGTTCTAGAAGTACTTAAGGGGATGATTTTCATGGAAGGACAAACACAGATTTCAATTGTAGGTTTATTTCAACAGAGCATATTGATTATTTAGAATAAGAAACAAAGTGAGGACCATCTTGGGTAACTACTGTTTTCGTATGGCAGAATTCTAATAATGATTGCTCTTTGACATAACAAAGTAGACATATTACCAGGGTTGGGAATGAGCGCGCTCACTTTTAAAAACGTGAGTTTGAGTGTGACTTACTTTTAAAAACGTGAGTTTGAGTGTGAGTTTCGCTCAGAAATAAATTGACTTCTGAGCGTAGAAGATACACTCACTTCATCGTAAAAATACCCTTGTGAGAAGTTGTTACACAAAGTGACATTGACTTTTGAGTGTTTTGTTTAGCTGTCTGACGTTATTTTCCTGTATTCTAATTGACTAATATATATATTTTCTCAGAAGAAGGAGAAAAGATAATTTATGTCTCATCTTTACACAATAAATTTAAGTAAAATGAATCATTGCCCTTCTCACTATAAACAAAGAGTTAAAAGTTTTGTGTTTAATAAATATGTATAGCACTCTAATAGAATTGTAAACACAGAATATTTTCACGCTAAAATAGTTTGACGGTTGATTGTGGTGAGAATGAAACCAGTCAATTACTTTACGCGTATTTGTAGACATATGATAAGTAGAAGACCACATGTGTTCAGTATATGAAATACAAGTCAATTGTAAACTAGTTAAGGAGCTAATATATATATATATTAAAAAATCGCTCAACCGACGCTACATCTAAGATTTGACACCATAGTTTGATAGAATGGGTTATATATGAACACCCTAGGTAGTATGTCACATCAAATTGTGGTATCATTAATTTTATGGACGCCATTTTGTGTTATGATCACGTGACTTCGGTTACGTCCGGGAGTCGTTGGCTTAAAATGTGCAACATCCGGTTAGAACGGAGTGATTTAAATAATACTGACACCAAATGAGAGATAATGAAATGCTCTACTATACCTAGGGTGTCCATATATAACCCATTCTACCAAATTGTGGCGTCAAACCTTAGATGTAGTGTGCGTTGTGCCAATTTCGATTTTAAAGGCCCTACAGATATTAGCTCCTTGACTATCAAAGATGCTTTACGAAAAATGAGCACTGGTAGCAGGATTTTGTTGGATCTAGAGTAAAAGTTCACATTCTATGTGGATGCGTTGGTCTTGTTGTAAATATAGATTTTAGCAATATATCCAAAAAGAATTACAGTTATATGACTTTCTAACCACATCCTTTTTTTGTTTTCAGCGTTCCTGAATTGTTGAAGTGACAGCTATCCAAATCAAAATGGACACGTTACAAGTAGATGAGCCAACTGTTAGTCTTGTATCATCAGAAGAACGGAAAACGGAAGAAATATACAAATTTTGATCAGTGCACCATATGCAAGAATACTGATGAACATTTACGAAAACCATGAGACAGTTCTTCGAAAATTCTGAAAGTCTGCTTTGGAATTACGTCACGATGAAGCGTATCAGCGCTTAAAACCGCACCTACACCAACTCACTGACCTTAACATTCCGTGGTATTCAACATGTTATGAATCTTGCACTAGCAAACATAATCTAAGTTTGGTTACACGACGACAATCACTTGTTACATGACAGGCACATGCAGATGATGCTAGTGTTGGTGGGTATCGTAAGTTGTCGATGGTCTCTCGATCTCAAGAAACAGGCACCGACTGGTCGAAGTGTTTAATTTTGCAAAGAAAATTAAGGAATTGGTAAGTGCTAGCACATTTGAAGCTAGCAATGCACTCTACCATGCCGCTGATCACCAAGGAGATGAAGAGATGTTGTTACTGCTTCATGGAGTTAACAAAGATGTAGTAGCTGCAGAAGCGAAGTATCCCAAAGCATGCTATTCTTCATAGGTCAACAAGACAAATCTTCAGTTTATTGGGTTCAAAGAGGGATCACACTGAAATCGACGTATGTTTCAGCCTTTAAGTAGTACTTAACTGCTCAGATAACGACGGAGATTTTAGCCGGAAAGGCCTTCAATTTGGATGTGTTACTAAGAATGTACAAGGAACGTTTAGAACACAACGGTGTGGACTCACAATCGTACACCAGACAGAAGCTGAAACTTCGACTGAACAAGCACTTTGGTAAGGAGATTGTTTGGCATCAACCATATGACCGCTCCCAGGCAGAGTTTTTGTAATCTAGTTCTATCTCTGTTCATGATGTTCTTAATGCAGCTCACAGAAAGGCATCAAAGACAAATACAGACAGCTCCATTTACCAATCTGAAGAAGCAGCAAACCAAGAAGACGAGCGTAAGAGATTACTGCATCTGACAGCTACAATGATAAGAGCGGATACTGCTGCTAGCAACGACATAAGTATTAAGCCACCGGATGTTACTGAGCTGACGCTGGCAACTTCAAAGTCTCTCATACTGGTTGTTGCGCTTGCTCGTTGCTAACCCTGGGAGTGAAGATGATGAGGCTTCTCCACAAGGCAGACGAAAGACGAATTCTCATGTTGTTCATTGCACTTCTCATGGTCGCATTCAAATGCCTAAACATGTAAGTCTGGCAATGTTAGTTCGCCATCTAACCGGTTCAAAACAGCTTGTAACTATGCTGAACAGAATGGGTCACTGCGTCTCATAGAATGAAGTGCAAGTTACAGATACCAGCCTTGCAAAGGAAATCATAGCTAAATCTGAGCAAACAGGTGTGGTTGTTCCAAGTAACATCTGCCCTGGTTCCTTTGTACAAGTAGCAGCTGACAATAATGACATCACACCTCATGCAACCACGTTAGTAGTGTTCCAGAGGTAACTTCGGTCCAGTACCACAGCAAACAGTTCATGCTGATCACACAAAGAGACAACGATCTGTTGAATCAAGAGGTCGTTGCCAGGCATTACTGAACTTCAGTTTTTCTGGGAGGCGACTCAAAACTCGAATGTATGAGGGGAAAATCTTGGATGAATGACTTTTTTCTAGAGACCAATAACATTCATACCCTGCACAGATGGACTTCGCTTGGGCAGTGGTTCGTCTATGTCCAGCTACATTATTCGAGGTTGAAATAACTCCACCAAGTCCAAGTGCACAAATAACGCCAAGTTGGAGTAGCTTTAACGCTATTGTTCATACCTCCACACCCGACCCCACCAAGGTTCGTTTTTGCCCTATGTCACAAGGATCGCCAACGGAATACAGTAGTTTATACTGTCATGAAGAATGTTGAAGCTGTGATGAGCAGTCTAGGGCAGAAGGATAGTGTTATAACTTTCGACCTTCCTATCTACGTGAAGGTCACAGAAATTCAATGGCGACGACCGGAAGAATTTGAAAGTTTTGTGATTCGCTTGGGTGATTATCACATACCTCTAAATGACCTATCCCTACTCGGAAAGAATTATAGTGGCTCAGGGTTGGAAGATCTACTGGTTGAATCTGGAGTTTATGGTAGCAGTACAGCTTCCTTGCTTCTACATGGAAAATCCTACAACCTTAGATGTAGTGTGGGTTGTGCCAATTTCGATTCTAGAGGCCCTACAGATATTAGCTCCTTGACTAACCAGTAAAAGGAACTATTTGGTCACGTGCAAATTATGTCCTATAAAGATAGTTGCAGTATCGAATTTGGATCCAGCAAACAGGGAAGGTCTGTGGGTCCCGAGGGTCTGAACTCTCACCCGAAATTCGTATTATTTTAATGAGTATCTTTTTAGGCAGCCAGAAAATGTAAAAATTACAGGAGAAATGTGCGTGGAAGTGTTGAAATGTTAAATAGAACGAAGTTTTGAGTCATGGAAGTATGAAATAAGAGTGGAAGAGCGAAAACTACGTAGAACTATTTCACTTCTTGCGCGTTGAGAGCAGGCACATGGAGTGCATGAGTGTTCTGTCTATTCCATTTGAACTCTACACGGAAAGAATGTGCTTTGTCCATTCCTATCCGAATTGAGATACGAGAATTCTGCTTGCTCTTAGAATCGACATTTTGTCAAACTATCATCCATGAGGAGAATATGTATAGTCCGTCTATTACAAACAAATCTATATTCGATAAGCAGGTATACGTAATGCCGGTTGTGGACTTTTTAAAACGCTCTCCTAACATTAAGAGAATGACCAAGTACGTTCTCTTCCTGCGGTCTTCATTTGTAATGTGAGACCCGGAGCCCAATCCTTCCGTTCACCGCAGCCTGTTAGATTCTCTCTTTTTTATATATTTGATGTAGGAGTTTGTTCCCTTTATTTCTGAGTTATAATAGTTAGTGTCCTCTGATTCTGTTCTATATATTTGTTGTTAACGGTTTACCGCTATTGCCGGTTAACTTGGCTATTCTGTCCTTTGAGCCTTTACGTCCTCATGTGTGTGACCACGAACCTATGTGTCTCTAAACTCTTGTCAGTGTCCGAAGGTTTCTTTATCTTTTGTTAAGCACTATTCTCTTTTCCCGGTTTCTGTAGTTCACGTTTTCTTTGGTTTCAGCCGTCTAGTGACAGTGGTTGTTGGGTTATTATTTTAGTATTCTAAGTTTCTCTTCATGGAATGAGAATTTTTTTTTTTTAGTGGTCGCCCAGCTATGTTCTGACCGGGCTCTTGCCTGCTTGAAATACAGTTTATTCTGTTGGTTTCACCTCTTTTCATTTTCCTCTTGTCTGTTTTTGGTGGGCTTCCTTTTGCGGGAAGTTACCCAGGTTTCTGGACTTTTCCAGTTTTTCGGTTTCCTTGTTCAGATATGGTTCACCTAATCATTGCTTATGTAACCGGGCTTCTTTTTAATTTTCCAATTCATGTGGTATCTAATTTATTATTTTAGCTCTTAAAACGATCGACTTTTTCTATGTCTTTAATTACACCGTCTTCTCATTTGTTACTGTATTTCTGTTGGACTTGCATGGGCAATTGGCAATATGTGTTCACAGGTTGTATTCAGCATAGGTAACTCAGGGCAGGTCCAAATGCGGGTGGTGACGTAGGTCACAGGCAGAGGTGAAACTGGGTCACTTTTGGTCTAATCTTGACCCAACTGACCCGGAGACCGGCCCTGTTCCTGTGGTTAGAATCAATCACTATTATAATACGTTAGATTCCTTGAGAAGTGCGTTTATGTGCAGGAACTCCGTTTTTGCGAGTTTCGAAAGATTTTAATGCTTTCATCCTACTTAATACTCCAAACATAAAATTCTTTCAAAATATAATTTCCAAGAGGTATTTGGATTGTTGTTCTTTCTGGGAATATGAGACTATTTCCATATGATATTACTATCCTGCTTCCAGCATGGGAGAGAGACTCGGGGGGATGGGGGTGAAGTAATTACTTTAAAAGCTATCGTTCAGAATGAAACATTTAAAGTCATTCTGAATTGACTGGGAGGGGGGGGCAATACCCCCCCTCCCACGCCTCCCTATAAATCCGCCCATGGCTTCTGGTTACCGCAGGTAGAACGTCTGTCCAAAAACGGAACTGTGTATAAGGAAAGAATTAAATCTCTGTTTCTTCTGCTGGGTCCCAAGCATAGACCCCAGTGATCCGATCCGAAAATTGACCCGGTGACCCGTTTCAGCTCTAGTCATAGATACTGAGTGTTGGAGTACTTGAGCCTCTTTTGTACAGCAATTTCTAGAAAGTCTAGCCATTTTGCTGGAAACACCAGTTCCGTGTTTAGTGTAGTAGACGGTGGATGAGATGCTTCATATTTGGAAGGATAGTCATTTGAAATGGACTTCCACTCTTTATGCTGAGGTACTTCTTTTTCTCTGGTGTGTTCAATGCTCTTTAGGCTCATGGCATTGATCTAGGTAGGGAATTGAACGTCTCTAGTTATTTTTACAGAGGATTGATTTGCTCTTGTTTTCGGTTACAGGAACTTCACATTGGTAGTGTCAAAATATATTGGTTTGTTTTTTATGTTTTTGTTTAGCGCTAACTAATACTTTTTCTAACCAATCACAGATTAAGGTGTCGCATGGCCTTGTGATGAGCGAGATGCTCCTGCCTATTTTGTCGTTTGAGTCAGTTGTCCAATAACGTTTTGTCACTTTCTTTTCATCACTATCATGTTTATTATTAAATACTCTTAATTTTTGATTTTATAACAAATTCCATAGTGGCGGATTCTGGTTTCTCAGATAATTTTAGGACCAAATGTAGATTTAATTCTGGAACTTTTGTACGGTAGTAGCTGGTTTTATCAGGATCTTAAGGACGGGCTAGGAAGATTGTTGTAGTAGGCTAGATGAATTGATTGAATTGTTATTAACGTCCTAAACGAGCTGGTAAGATACTAAGGACGGGACCTACAGTTTAACGTGGGCTCCGAACCATTTGTGTCCCCACCGGGAATCGAACCCGGAATCTCTTGATTACAAGGCAGCGAGCGTTGTAGTACGGTGGAGTAGACGGATTGTAACAGTAGCGTAATTTGCAGTGGGTATAATAACGATTGGCTTTTCTTTATGAAACGGGATTATGTAGAGAACTAAGATGGTATTGCATGATGAGGTTTTATGATGGTTTAAAATTAGATTAATATCTATCAATTATTGGTAGATATTGGTTATTTTCTTGAATTCTGTAAAAGATTTACAGTTGTAGCTTCTAAATTACATAATGGCAATATTAGTATATCAGATAGAACGATCATGAATTGAGCTAAGCGAGTCTGAATCAAAAGAACTGAAGGGGACAGAGCGAACTTACACCATAGACTAAATAATCAGAACAGACTTAACCCGCCTATCTATTTTCGTCTGCGCTAAGGAGCGCGTGATTTTGAATCCTACCGCTAGGTGACTCTGGTGACTACCTTCAGTCATTAGTTCTTTCCAATAGTAGCCACCAGAGCCACCAAACGGCAGGATTCAAAATCACGTGCTCTTAAGCAAGAACCCATTAATTTTAGCGCAGACGAAAATGGTATAAGTCTACCTTATTGTTTAGTTTATACATAGACTGGAGATCGTAAGTTCGTTTTCTCTTTTTACGGATTTGGGAACCATAGGAGGATGAACAGATTTTAGTGACAAGCCCGGTGTTTCGCCATGATATAGTTTGTGTTTCCTCCTTTCACGTTTCAGAGGTAGAGAGTCACAGCACGGATTGGGGTTTCGAATGTGACAATGGGTAACTACCAGCTCAAATTCAGGTGATTTTTTTTTCCCATTATTACTGAATGGAGCATGACGAGGAAAGATACTCTTCGTAGAGTATTTCACATGATCTTATAAGAAATAACTCAATATTCCTAACCGCAATACGATATCCGTTCAAAGTTGATTTGAAATGATCAATCAAAACCCCTCTATCGATTAGAAAAACTAGCCTACTTCCCATAAAACAAGTTAAAATAACGGTAATTCCACTCCTAATCTTTTCCACCTAGAAACCGCAGATATCGATCGAAAGATGATTTAAAATTAGTCCCAGTCTTCCTATTGTTTCCACATGTTTCTATATCTGAGTCATTTGAAATTTTAGTAACTTTCATGTTAATCTAAATAGGAGTTGTTCAATTAATTGATGTTGGAATACTGGATATAGTTTGTACCTGTAGTGTTAGTGGAAAATTTTGATTTGTTTTTTTTTTAAACACTTATTTGTAAAACCTTCTTAATAGAATTCTTGAGTTTAATTTAATTTCCTCCAGGAAATTAGTCTCCGTATACTCGCGTGAGTATGTGTTCGGAGAGTGTATTGAATTTATTTTATCTGTAAGAAAAAAATATGGCCGTAGGTAGAAAGCTTCTGATCCAATTTTTTAGCTGTCCGGGATGGCATCTAAGATCAGTCTTAAACAGAGGCGGGCGTTATATTTGCCTATATATTTTCCTACATTTTTGTGAAGGTTAGATTGCATGCTACACGTTCAAAACCCTGTATCTCGAACATGAACCGGAATTGGATCCATGTTTTTTTGATTTGATGTCTGGAATTCGTCTGTGAAATTTGTCCCGCATTTTAAGATACACTCTGTATATCTCGACTGAAGGAAAATGAAATAATAATCATCGTACAGCAACACTAAATTCCGTTTTCACCAAGTAAGTTGAAGGATAGAGAAACGAAAAATATGACCCTATTGTAGGTACAATCTCAACGTTTGTTTCAAGAAAGCGAATAAAAACTCTGCAAGGACTGGAAAGGTTAGACACATTCAGCGCCATCTACACGTTTGTGAAACAGGATGAAAATGAACTGTTCCAAGTAAAGAGTGTAATCAGTAACATTGCTTGACTGTTGTAAGTGAACATAAACAAAATCTACTTACTTGAATTTTTTCCTTCGCTCTTGATCATATCGAGGAATCGTCGAAATTTGCGCTCTTTTCGGGGCTTTTTGGGCCAGTTTTCTCTTCACATCCTTTCTGGGTCTCTTTAGATGGAGCATATAGTCAGGAACATTACAGCCGGAATCTCTCAGAACTTGCGCAATACTGGAACAGAATACAAAGACACGTTAGTTTACGTTTAAAGAATACTTTCCTTGAATAAACACATTCACCTAGAAAACGATGAGAACGATACAAAACCGAATTAACTACAAAGAAGATTCACCGAAGTTTAATCTATATATTAAAGAAAATCGAAACTACAGGTACTAAATCCTAAAAGAATATTTTGCTAACTCACCAAACAAAAACATCTCACTGGTTTGGGTAAACTGAGCCCACTTCTGGTATAACCAATAATCTTATTATGCTTGTACTTATTGACTTTTCTATTGTATCAACTGGTCAGGCATCATCCTAGGTCCTGGATCTCTTTGACGCAAGTCTTATCCAGAATGTCCTTCAGCGAGCACTCTTCCGGCGAATAGGATGAGGACGGTAGCGTCAGTAATCCGCCGCTGTATGCCTTCCTTGTATAACTGATAGTAAAACTCTGTTGGGACCACCGGCTGAACTGAAACCAGCCCCCCAAGTCTGTTGATTCAAAGTCTGCGACCTTACCTACCAGATTGGAAAAATGTGTAATTTTCCAACAGGATATCCTAAGGTATCATTCTATCGTCACTTAAGGGACGTTTACACGTCCCGTGTAGGGATTTTTTTTTTTTCAATGTCCTTACTTGGTAGACTGAAAAAAGGTATGACTGTGAAGTATGTAAATGAAAAGCTAATATCATGGTCTGAATTTGGGAGGCGGGGGACCAAAGGTTGTGTGTGTTCTCAGATAGTAGTACATTTGAGGACAATATGCAGAGTCAAGCCCGCAGCTACCTCGGGCAAGGATGCAACCTTGCAAGCCCAAAATAATTTTGTATACGGATGAAGAGAGACATATTTTGCTAAATATAAAGACAATGTCGAATGTAAAGATACCAATGCAACATCTAATGGAGAGGGGGAGAATGCGTGGGGGGAAATAGCTTACGAATATAACACTAATGCAAAAATAACAAGTGAATATTTTTTTTATGTTATCAGAACATAACGCTTCTGCAGAAATAACAATAAGTTTTTTTTTGTTTTTCACATTATTAGAAGAAAAAATAATCACAGCAAATTGAGAAAGTGCATACTACTGTTTTGATCTATTTCTGTTATTACAAACATGTTTTTGGTGTTCAAACTTATTGAAGTATATTGTGCATAAGTATATATTATTCATTTCATCAACTGATTACGTTTGTATACTTTCTGTTTGTTGTTAAATTCCCTTAAACTTGCGAGTAACAGAGCTTACGATCCAGCCAACGGAAGCTTGAAGCTCCCTCAAGTAATCCCTGACGTTGAGTGAAGGTCACGAAACTGTTTCAGCCCCACGGGATAACTGTGTATTACAAAATAGTCAAGTGCTTCTCCAGTATCCCGTGGGTATCACAGCGGAACGACTCTGCATAAGGCCCTAAGTCTCACGTGTGGGACGTGCTATGTATATTTAATTTTTTTATTTAAACTTTCTTGCAAAAACTTCGCTAACTACAGAATTGAAGTATTTGAAATACTGTTACCTGGAATATCCATGTTTCTTTAGTTGATTGCGTAGTCACTCTTTTAATTTGGAAAACATTGCAACATTAGAGAGTTTCTATTATGTATGTACTTTTGTAGAATGCCCTAAATATGTTCTATTTCTATTAATTATTCATCCATTTAAGTACACTGGATTAGTCAAAGTCTGATATATACAGGACAATATAAAACATATGATGAAGCAGTACCCATATAAACTTGAGATTATATAAAGTACAAGATACTTAAACTTAGACAGTTATATTATAGCAGAAAATACATACGAAAATAGGATATATAGAATACATGCCTAGAAACCAGAAATTTTAGCAAACAATACATGACGCAAGATTATGTAAATTACTGGACAGCCTATAATAATAATGGGAATACATTTAAAGTGATTGATATATTAACACAGAGTCGCGTTTTCGCACTTACTGACATCGTAGAAAATTTGACTCTGCAACAACTTTTCTACCTAAATTTTACATTTTTTCAACTTTTAAGGTTTTCTAGCAATTTGCTATATAATTTAATTCCTTTACAATTTATGGATTTTTGAGTATTTGTTAGTTCTTACACTACTAATATGAAATTTACTAGCTGTCCTGGTTTCATAAGAATAAATTTCAGAGTTTTTGGTAAAAGACCCTTTGCTTTCATGTATGTTAATAACAGATTGTAGTATACAAGGTCAAGGGAATAAATTTATCTTTTCAAATACTGGTTTACACGATATTGTTTGAGATACAGACATCATTATTCTTAATATTTTCTTCTGAGCTAAAAATACTGGATGCGCTTCAGAAGAGGATCTCCAGAATACAATTCCATATTTAATATGAGAATACACTAACGCATAATATAGGGATCGTAATGTCTGCATAGTGACGATTTTTCACATTCTTCGGAACATAAACATGACTGTGCTTAGTTTTTTTAATTCACAAAACATGTTTTTTCCATGTCAATTCAGAATCAAGCCATATCCCCAAGAATTTTGTGTTATCATTTTTTTTTTTTATCACTTCGTTGTTTATTTTAGTTTTGAAATGCAGTGCATTCGTGCACAGCTTAGGATTAAAATTAATTAACACTTTTAGATTCATTTATGCATAACTTATTTTGTTCCACCCGTGTTAGTAACTTCGAAGTCAATTCACTGAACACATCTTGTAAGCATTTGGAATCAGATATTACAATTATGTAGGTGTAAGGTAAAAGTAAAGCTATCCCCTGTGCTATACGCACGCGCCGTGAACGACGTATGAGGGATGTGGAGGTAACGCTCCACATTTTCTTGACCTACGGTACGAAGTGAGGTGCTGTGGTCAATCCCACGTTCGACCGCCTATACCTTCCCAAGGTGCCTAGGAGTACCAAGGACACTCTGGTACTCAAATTTAAATTTATTTTAAAGCCTTCAGGCAACTATGGCTCAGGCCGTATGGATGATGATGAAGAGATGAATTGGTGGAATGAAGAAAGTGGGAGGAAACGGGAGCACCCCGAGAAAACCCACGCATACGGTGTTTGTCCACCACAAAGCCCACATGGCATGAGCAAAGGTCGATCCGACGACCCCTAGCACCAGAGGTGAGCGCTCTACCAACTGAACCACCGTGGCCCCACTCTGGTACTCAGTTTGATAGGAGGCTGAGTGCACCTCAGAACGCCAGGCATGGGAACACAGAGAAAAGTCTCCAGTGTCCTGGCCGGGATTTGAACCTGGGTCGCCCGATTCGTAGTCAGACGTCTGAGTCACGGCGACTTCTATTATATTGGTGTAATTATCTTAAATACATAGCATAATTAGGATAAGAAAACAGAACTAAAACTGCGTTTTTAAAGCAACGTTTACTAAAAATACAGTTTTGATCTTTATAGTATCACAAATATTTACAATGAACCAGTTGATTTGTGATGGAACGAGATGGGAAATCATGGGAGAGCAGCAGCCTGAATAAATTCATTACGAAACATGATTAATATAAAGTTCCAAAGCTCAGCAAATTTCCAAGAATGTTTGTTGGAAAATCATAGCACAATTTTAGTCAACTAACAACAGGTTTCTTCTCAAAATGAGGGTCTGAGCCTAAGATGCCTAAATGACATAAATAAATTAAAATGATTTTTTTTTTCTCTAAACGAATTTGTATCAAAGGAAATGTCGCATTTTATCTAATAAATCCGAAAGTTCATACAAAAATCTGTTGCCCACTAAATACTGTAGATTATAGTTTTCTCTTCGGATTCGTTTATCTGCATCCATAAAGAACTGTAATGGGCAACTAGTTTGTTCACCTGCAAGTCTGCGAGCACTCAAATGTATTATTTTATCCTTAAGGCTGGTTTCTCAGTATATACAGGATCTTAATATGTGGGACAAATTGTATGAACGAATGCCTGACACCAAAACAATGTTAATATATATATATATATCTGGTGTAGTAAAAAGTAATCCATTATTTTGCCAATAGATGGCTTCAGTGATCTGTATCTCGCGTTGTATAAGTCCGATCGGGTTCAACGAGATGGCGTTCAAACGATGAGATTGCGTACTACAAACACTGTTCAGATAGTTGTGACGAGTTGACTCAGTGTTGTGTGAACGCGCGTCAAAATGGACACTAGCAAAGAGAAAATACCCTATATTTTACAGTTTTTCTTCGATAAAGGCGAAAACGCAAGCCAGGCGGCTGCAAATGTGAATAGTGTTTATGGTCCTGATACTGTAACAGCCAATCACGCGCAATTTTGGTTTCGTCGATTCCGTTCCGGTAATTTTGACGTCAAAGATGTACCACGCACTGGAAGGCCAAGTGTCGAACATGTCGATAAAATCATGGACATTGTCGCGTCCGACCGTCATGTAAGCACTGTTTCGATTGCCCAAGAGCTAAACATTGCACAAAAAACCGTGTGGAACCATTTGCATAAGGCTGGATACACAAAGAAGCTTGATGTATGGGTGCCACACGAGTTAACGCAAACAAAAACTCATGGACCGAATTTCCATCTGCGAATCGCTGCTGAATCGCAACAAAAGCGACCCATTTCTGAAGCGGTTGGTGACTGGTGATGAAAAGTGGATCACTTACGACAACGTCACGCGAAAACGGTCGTGGTCGAAGCGCGGTGCGCTGGCGCAAACGGTGCCCAAGCCAGGATTGACGGCCAGGAAGGTTTTGCTGTGTGTTTGGTGGGATTGGCAGGGAATTATCTACTATGAGCTGCTCCCCTACGGCCAAACCCTTAACTCGGAACTATACTGTCAACAATTGGACCGTCTGAAGGCAGCAATCGCCCAGAAGCGGCCAGCTTTGGCCAATAGGAGAGGCATTGTGTTCCACCAGGACAACGCCAGGCCACACACATCGATAGTGACTCGCCAGAAGCTCCGGGAGCTTGGTTGGGAGGTTCTTATGCATCCACCTTATAGTCCGGACCTGGCACCGAGTGATTACCATCTGTTCCTGTCCATGGCGAACACGTTTGCTGGTGAAAAATTCGCTTCAAGAGAGGCTTGTGAAAATCGACTGTCTCAATTTTTTGCCAATAGGGACAAGGGCTTCTATGAGAGAGGCATCATGATATTACCTTCCAAATGGCAACACGTTATCGAACAAAACGGCGCATATGTGACCTAAATCGGATCATTCTAACTATGGTAAGTCAAGCCTTCAATGTCATGCAAAAATAATGGATTACTTTTTACTACACCAGATATATATCTATATATATCTATATATATATATATAAACATGAGTCCGATTCCGCTTCATTTTCGTGATACAAGGTTGCCAACTTGGGGCCCAAAATTGACTCCTGTCAATGGTTAATACAAACGAGTATTTCGCCATAAATCAGAAATGATGCATTAAAATAAAATTATTTTCGGAAGGTAATTTGTAATAATTCGGAGGGTATTAGTAGTTAAAAAAAAATGAACCCATTGAATTTGTCACTGTTGACAACTTGGTATATCGTTCATATTTTTTTTTTCAAATGGCCCTACGTCAGTTTATTGGATAAATGGTATTCTCTAGTGATGATAAACATAATATGTGGAGCACAAATCGCAGTGTTGCAAACTCTGTTAGTATAATATGACGTTAAACGTTAAAAATGGGTATGTGGAATATTTCACCTCGTATATTATATAGTTTGCAACACTGCGTTCTATACTTCACATATTATGTTTACCATCAATTGAGGATACCATTTAAGCTGACGTAGTGCGATTTGAAAAAAAAATGAACGATATACCAAGTTGGCAACAGTGACAAACTCAATGTGTTCATTTTTTTTTAACTCCTAATATTCACCGAATTGTAACAAATCATCTTCCGAAAAACTACATATTATTTTAATGCATCGTTTCTGATTTATGGCGAAATATTCTTTGTATTTACCACTGACAGGAGTCAATGTTAGGCTCCAATTGGCAACCTTGTTATCTCGTAAACAAAGCGGAATCGGACCTATGTCTATATTGACTTTTTGCATAGTTTTGGTGCGAGGAATTCGTTGGTGCAGTTTGTCTTACATATTAAGATACACTCTATATATAGCCCCAGTTTTTCAAAGATAAAAAAAAAAAAAATCCATCTGGATACGTTGTGAAAACCAAGCACCACAATATTTCAAACGATCCAATTGAGCTGCTTCAGATTCGCACAGGTTAGGAGTCCGAGAAAGGGATTACTTAAGTACTTAAACAAGCTTCGTAAAAATATTACATTCCGTTACGACAGAGCCAAATTCACCTACACTATGGTTAATATAATATACACAGTAATTGTATTTACTGGGCAAACCACTGAAAGTAGAATAGAGCGCCTTATCATAAAGTGTAGGAAGTGTAACACCATATGTAGAAAATAACCTTAGATTTCTTTTTAAACCTGGGACAATAAAACTGGATAAATCAATTATGTGCCCTTCAATATGGTTGCATTCATATTTATATACCGAACGAAACTGGGAGGGGGGCATTCTATTCCTCCTTTTTGGCTGTTTCTCTTACCCTGAACACGTCAATATCAAAGCTGAGACGAAATATTGACGATTAGTAAAGTGGAATTAAAGTTTTAAATATCAGAAGAAAGGAGGCATGCATGCAAGCAAGGAGAAAAAAAAAATAACGAAAAAAGGAAAAGGTGAGAAAAGGTAAAGTGATAAAATGTAACGAAAAATAAAAAGCAAGCAAAAAAGAAAAGAATAAAAAGTAAGATTACTAGCAAGAACGAATGACAATGAAGAAAGAAATTAACAAAGGGAACACAAGAAAAAAGAATACAAAGGAAGGAGAGAGAGATGAAAAGAGAGAACAAAAGCAATCAAGAAAATAAGAAAGCTAGCAAACAAGAAAGGAAGAATAAAGAAAATTAAAACAGAATAAGAAATACGAGAAAAAAAAAAGAGATTGAGGGAAGGAAAAATTTACATCAAGCAAAAAAAAGCAAGAAAAAGGAACGCTGAACAGATCCAGAGAAAGAGGGGAAACGCAAGAAAAAAACGAATAAACAAGGATAGAATATAAACAGGCATAAAACACAAGAAAAGAAAATAGAGCGGAAACCGCCAAGAAAGAAAGAAAAATGAACATTACGGGGAGAGAGCACAAGCAACAGAAGAACACACAACATATAATAATGAGAAGGGAACGAGCAAGGGAGAAACGGGGGAAGCAGAAAGAAAACCAGTAAAGAAAAACAAGCAAATAGGTTACAGAAATAATCAATAAGAAAGCACGGAAAAGAGAAACTTGAGAGGGAAAAGCAAAATAAATAAAATTGAAAACGAAACAGTATTAAGTGAGTAAGTGTGTGAAGGAACATACTGGTCTTTATGTATAAATATTTACCTTCTTAAATTTACAGCATCATCTTCCGTAAAGAACGTAATTGCCTTGCCTGGTCTTCCTGCTCGTCCAGTTCGTCCTAAAAGATAATAATTAAACAGTTTTCAGTCATTAAGGCATGTTTAATTAATATTTTCTTATCTATTCTATCTACTACCATGAAATAGATTTCCTTTCATCACACACTACGGTAACATGGACACGTCAACATCTACTCAATGCGTTGAGCTTACATACATGTACTGGGGCTGAGGCTCGCGAAAGGAAGTTGCCAAGGCCCCTACAAATCGAGGATTCGCTTCGCAATATCAGAAAAGTGCTAGAGAAACCCGTCAGGATCTTTCTAACGGTTCTAAGTAATTGAAACCTTTACATCCATTCACACGTACCAACCTAAACTATTACACCATGCCGGGTGGGTACTTTTACTCACTAAGAAATCTGAATTTTATTTACTTGCTACGGGCTGAATAAGCCCGTCATCTTTCTGAGTGGCCAAGAATTCTTCGGGGTAAGGATCGGAAAAATTGCGGCCAAGGCTACCAGCCCGGTATTCATCTGGTGAAACTGAGCAAAACCTCAGTCAGAATTGTTGGCAGTAAGACTAGAATCTGTGTACCTCCCCAGAAGTCCAAAACCGTAACCACCGAACCAGAAGGGATGGGTTTAAGCACTGTACAAAGCTGAACTACTGATTTTTATTTTAAATATTAATGAAACACAAAATGGCACCACTTGTAGTTAACTTTTCAGAACACACTAAACAACAGGCTCTAGCTACTCAAACACATTTAATAGTTCACGGACCATTAGAATTTGAGGTACATACATAATTCAGTCTCACACACATATATGACAAATTTCGATAAACTGTACATGTATGGACCATTTTTACTTCGGTTCTGTCCCTATTATAAGTGTGGAACGCATTTTAATAAATATACAAACACACACATTCAAGTACTAGCTGAGATTCAAATCCTAAACCTCATCCACGCTAGAAAGATGCATCCTACCTTACGATCACCGAGCTTAGTATGTGTGTGTGTATCTATCTATATATATATACATACTCGGACTGGACCCTTTCCTCCCCTTCCCCGTTAATTAGTCGTCCTAATCCGACCTCTCTTAGCAATTGCAGGAGCAACTCTGCCCGTCAGAGATTCAAAAGTAACCACGTAAGTGAACATGCCACCTTCAACCAAACAAAAGAAATCCTAAACGCCCGCAGCCAGTTCTCAACCTTTCTTCTCGCACACTTTCAGATACCGAACACAAAGTCCTTTCGTACGGCCTTTGCTTCTCTCCTTCCCGCCATATTGAACAAGCCAACTTACTTAATGATTTCCTCACCTTCGCCAGTAACCTCAGGTGGCACTATCACTGGTCCACTCATCCTGACACCTCTCAGGCCAGAACCTCTGACACGAAACTCATCCCAGCCTCCACAAACTCCTTCCTCCCTCTAGTAAAGCCCCTCTCCCTCCTAACCACTCTGTCGAACTGTACATTTCCTTCCTCTCCAAACAAATTGCTAACCCTAGCTTCGCTGACACTTTCCTATCACATCACAACTGCAGAACGAAGAGCTATCTCCAATCTTCGTTCCGACCCGACTATCATTATCCGCCCGGTTGACAAGGGATCCACCACGGTAGTCATGAACTACTCTGACTACCAATCCGAAGCCCTCAAACAACTTTCCGATCCTACCTTTTACCGTCCCTTCGAGGAAGATCCCACCCAATCCTTCCTTGAGAGGATCCGCACCTACCTCCAGGTGCATGGACCCCATGAGGGGCTGTCGCATTCCACTGTCTCTACACTCTGCTCTGACAATCCCACAACCTCTAAATTTTACCAACTTCCCAAAATCCATAAACCTGGTAATCCCGGCCGACCCATCGTTTCCAGTATTGGCTCTCCCACTGAAAGAATCTCCGCCTTCCTGGAGCACTATCTCCAACCGTTTATCCAGGCTCTCCCTTCCTACATCAAGGACACCAACCACTTTCTCTCCACAATACATTCTATCTCTGATCCTCTCCCACCTGACACCATCTTAGTTACAGTCGACGTGACGTCACTGTATACCAACACTCCCCACACCCATAGCCTCGCTACCGTTGAACACGTCCTCGACACGCCCCAGTCCTCGCAAACCCAGTACACCATTTCTGCTTCAGCTACCTCAGTTTGTCCTCACCATGAACAACTTCACCTTTGAGAACCAAAATTTTCTGCAAATCAAAGGCACAGCCATGGGCACTCGCATGGCCCCTTCCTACGTCAACATCTTTATGGAACGCCTGGACACCCAATAACTCAACTCCACACCTCTCTCCCATAGTGCTGGTACCGCCCATACAATTCATTTTATCTTATCCACACCTCTCAAACCTTTCATCTGGCTTCGCTATATCGACGATATTTTCTTGATCTGGACCCACGGACAGGAGTCTCTGGGAACATCTGCACCTTCAAGTTCACCTGGTCCTTCTCGAGGGAACACATAACTTTCCTTGATGTGGATGTCTGGCCCAAGAACAATCAACTTGAGAAAAGCGTTTACATCAAACCTACCAACAGTATGTAGTATCTCCATTTCAACAGCTCCCATCCGTACCATATCAAACTCTCTTCCATACGCTCTTGCTGTCCGGGCTCCCGCATCTGTTCCTTTGATGACCTGCTCCAAAACTATTTCAGTACCCTCTCCTCAGCTCTCACTAACCATAGATATCACAAACGCCTCATCCGTAAACAACTGGATCGTGGCCGTAATCATCCCAACTCCAATCGACCTCTCCGCATAGATCCCTCCGTTCCCAAACTTCTCATCCAGTACCACTCCAGCCTTCAGAGCCCCTCCAAAAGCTACTCAAACTGGCACACCCCATACTCACTGCGTCACCTGAAACGAAGTTTTTTCCCGTCGTGACCCAAAATAGTCTACCTACCGCAGATCTCCGAATCACAACACGATTCTCACCAGAACTGGACCAATCCAGCCCCCTCCCCCAAACCTGGCAAGTGCAATAGACCCTGCTACAAAACCTGTCCCATTTTTGATCCCAGTCTTTCCTTCGTACATCCTATCATTCACAAGACGTACTCTTTCAGACACTCCGGCTGTTGAATGTCTTCGAACCTCGTTTATCTCCTACTCTGTAACCTATGTTCCGCCTTCTACGTTGGCGAAACCCAAACTCCTCTAACATTCCGCATCAACAACCATCGCCACTCCAAATCTCAACTTCCGCACCTCCCCATACCTGAACACTTTCTATCACGGCTGCACCTTTGACGAAAGCTGGCGAGTCAGCATCCTGAAACTGCTGAACCCTGACCACCTGCCAGTTAGAAAGAGATGGGAGCAGACGTACATCTTCATCCTTTCCGCCAACCATGAACCCGGTCTCAACTGCCTGTAACTTCCTGTAACTGCCTGTGTCGTCGTCTTCTTCCTTTCTCTTCTTTGTTCCGTCTCTAGTTTGCAGTTTTATTCTATTTTTATATATTGTTTCCTTGTTCTCCCCTTCATCTTCATTATTATTATTATTATTTCCCACTCCCCTCTTATTCTGTACACTCTAATTCCTTCAGGAAGCCCCTTACCTGCTCCTAGTAATCTTCGCACTTTCTTCTCCATTTGGTGTTTTCTCCTTTCCATCTAGTCCTTTTCCCGCCTCTATAAACTGGCCACACTGCCAACCTGCATTCTGTTAACAATATGGCGTTTCCTTAACACCAGTCCCGCACCTGTTCACCCTGGCCCTTTTCTCTCCTACCAGAGGAGGAAAACGCTTTTGCGCAACGTACTGCTTTTTGATTGTGTTCGTGATATTATTGTACAGCTGTCCCAAGAATCTACCATGTAAGTATCCTTTTTTTCTACCTGTTTACCATTTTGTATATATACCGGACCTTATTTATTACAGCTTTAAATTAAATACTCATAGAATTCTAATACGATCCATTTTGAACTGATGTTGAGTTTTTCACTTGCTCTCCTTCTATTAACCGTATACGAAAAACGTTATGGTTCCGTGTGTCTATGTACAACCTGCTGATATCTAATGTCTAAAGAAGATCAAACAAGCTTTTAGGATTTTCATTGCATACTTCGATTATGTTTTTTTTAAGCAACTACGAAACTACCATAAACTTTATGTGAAATTTATTAGAATATTCACTTAGTTGGAGTTTTCCAAAGTTAAGTCAACGAACATACAAATGTAAGAGAGCTTATACGGGATGGGCGAAAGCCATAGTGCTTTGCCGCTTATTTTATAACCAAAGAAAATAGCTTCCTCTGTTATCTCGCGCGTTTGTAAAATAACGGTAGGTGACGCTGCGATTTAGTAACATCTTGCTCCCTGGTGAGAGTAAGAAGAACTTATTGCATCTGGATGTATCATGCAAATTTTTACAGGTCGATGGAAGAAAGATTTTTAAAATGAAAACGTGAACAAACTATGAAATTGTGCAAATCACACAACTTTCGTGTCTTGCTTATGTTTGCTTCAGAATGAATCATTTTTCAATATTTTAGACCTGG
>JAGDQP010009830.1:46988-57690 GCA_022664845.1 Lepisma saccharinum | reverse complement strand
GAAATCCTATCGCTTGCAACTGCTACAAGCCTTAAGAGACACTGATTATGCTGCTCGAGCGTCTTTCTGTGCTGATTTTCTCACGTTAATGGAAGAGGATGGGTTCGCCGAAAGGTTACGTTACAGTGATGAAGCGGTGTTTCACCTTTCTGGGAATGTGAATAGACACAACGTAAGGATCTGGGGAACTGATAATCCCCACGCAGTTGTGGAACACCAACGCGATTCACCCAAGGTGAATGTGTTTTGTGCCATTTCCCCTGAAAAGATTTATGGGCCCTTTTTCTTCCTTGAACCTACTGTGACAGGACATGTTTTTTCTTGATATGCTGCAACAATGGCTCCTTCCACAGCTCGAAGAGGATAGTGCAGATTTCATTCTTCAGTTAGATGGTGCCTCTCCGCATTACCATGGCAGCGTTCGGGATCATCTCAATGAGGCATTGCCACAGCGCTGGATAGGCCGTGCATCTCAGGAGGATCGAGTTCTCATTCGTTGGCCACCTCGTTTCCCCGATCTGACCCCGTGTGATTTCTTTTTGTGGGGTTTCATAAAGGATCGTGTTTACGTACCACCACTTCCAACAACATTGGGTGACCTTCGCGCCCGCATCACAGCAGCCATTGCAGAGATTGACCGTGACACACTACACAAGGTTTGGCAGGAGATAGAATATCGGCTTGATGTGTGTCGTGTTACGTGAGGTGCTCACATAGAGCACTTGTGATGTGACTGAAAAAAACTTTGAGAGTTACCCTTCTTACCACATGTATTACATTCAGATATGTTCATTATATTTCACAAAATAAATTTATGAAATCGGGTACATCATTTTGACTTACCCTGTATATATAAAACCTTTTTTCTTTCCACATATCTCGGAACGGCTGAATATGATGATGATGATATAAAACCACTGACGTAACAGGCCTATAGGCCCTGAGCCTGCCCCAACGCCATCTGTCCGTGTTTGATGGAACTATGTCCACCTGAGTAACGGCTGTGTGGTCAGCACTGCGCGTACCTAATCACGAACAGGCGTATCAGGGGCTTACCAGACCGACCCACAGATTTTATTAAAAAAAATATTAAAAAATAATAAACGGAAGTGAGATGCTAACCGTAACAAATGAGCACCTATGAAAGGGCGCAGACGTAAGACGATTTTTCTTTACTTACATGGAACGAATCGGCGGACTCCATAACGGCAGCAGTTATCATTATCGAGAGAATCCTATTTGTCTGTCACAATGCATCCAATAAATTGTTCTGTTTCACTTGCAATATACGATCAACCACCTACAGTTCATTTACACATATTACTCAAAACCGCTGCACCTACTACAGCTTTAAAAAAATCCCTTTCGGTAGGCCTACAGGCTGAGGTAGATTTCGAAGTTTCGCTGGGAGCCGAGGCTCGCCCCACAACTTCAGTGCTTTTGAGAGGATGCGCCTTCTTTATCTTAACCAAAATCTCCCTGCAGCACTACACCACCACGGAGTACATCTTCAGCCTCCCACGGTTGGCTGCGCCCCCAAAGGGAAGATTTGCCCCATTTATTGTAACCTACTCTTGGTCATACACCTTCATTGAAAATTTCGTTTCTCTACCTTCAATGATTTGGAAATTGGGTTTTTGGGGCTGCCATTTTGGATCCAAGTTGACGACTTTTTGAAAGTTTTCTTATTTTGTCGTGACCTACTTGTGATGATACACCTTCAAGGAAAATTTCATTTATCCAGCTCAAACGGTGTGCAAAATGGGATTTTGGGCGGTCATTTTGGATCCAAGATGGCGTCTTTGAACTCATTAGGTAACATTTTCATAATCAAAAAGTGATGTTGTACCTTTATGCCAAATTTGATTTCAATAGACCCAGTGGTTTAGCCTGTGTATTCTATACAACAATGGGTTCGGCGGCCATTTTGGATCCAAGATGGCGACCGATTTTGCTCATTAACGAACTTAACCGAGCTATTAAGCCTAGAAACAACATATAAAAATTTGGTTCAAATATCTTCAAAATTATGGCCGCTAGCGTGTTAATATATAAATATATATATATATATATATCCACTTTCATATCGTACCGATCTCAATAGGTATATTTTCTTCGAAATCTACCTAAAAAGGGTCATCACGGAAATCCGCAGATTTCACAATCAACAGTCAGAAATAATTACTAACAGGATGTAACAAACATGAAAATCCTGATCCAATACCACACTATCATAAGCAACACAAGATAAAAGTTCCAAATATATGCATGTGGTTAAGTCAAGTTTCCTGTTCAAATGATACATATATTCATTAATTCTCAATATCTGCTCTCATCATGGTAAGTTTCGCTGCAGACTAATAATTAATGTACTACCCTAGCAAAGTGTTAATAATACATTGTGGAACCACATACTGTACAATCCGTGCAAAAGTCTTTTTCGTGTGGGTGGACAGTTTTATGAATCTTACAGACAATTACATTCTCCTTATGTTACACTAAGTGTACTCAAATTATTCCATCCGTTTTGGAGTTGATGGCAAAGAAATTGTTATCAACGTCAAGGAACTTTATGTAGCAATTGTGCCTTTATCAGTTCCTATTTTACCAAGCTCCGTGGTTATAAACTTGGCAGACTTCTAATCGACAATGTGCAGGCACGCGGACCATCAAGACTAAGGTTTCACAGGATTTTCCTCAAATTTACTAGCCGAAAGACAAGACGGCGACTCAAGCAAGATCCTGCCTCCGAGAGAGTGATCTCCAAGGAACGTTATCCCTTAGACGAGACGATCTGTTGAGCCCACAAATGAAAATAAAGCTCGTACCCGCCGCAGCATGAAGAAAAGATGTGTTCTAGTGTTTTCAGTGACATAAAGAGTCAATTTCTTCCCTCATATATGCTACAATTGTGCTAGTGTAAGATGGTTCTATGGTGCACTGGTCTTTCTAGTAAGCTCCATGCATCATAAACAGGATTGAGGTCCGTGGAATCTGGTGACCATGAATTTTCAAGTTACTTTTATATTCTTCTAACCGTGTACGCAAAATTCTCACACTATGATACGTTGAATTGTCATCTTGGAAGTACCATCTCCACCAAATATGGAGCACACGTATGGTTTCCAAAGTCTAGACAGATCTTAGCTGTTATGGAATTATAGATAGTGAGGAGAGCACATGACAGGCGCATTAGCTTATATTGCCTTGAGTCTGACTAGCTCAAATTAATTTTGAATTTGAATTGTATTTCTGATATTAGGAAACTTTGGCTCAGGCTGGGATTGGAGAGAGGATGTGAGAAGTCGGCCAGTCCCTAGTTTGAAGGTACCAATGACTGAGAAAGAGCTTTAATTCAATTTTAAGGACTTTAGGCAACTTTGGCTCAGACCGGATGAATGATGATGGGATGTATTGGTGGAATGAAGAAGTGGGAGGAAACGGAACAACCCTGAGAAAACCCACGTACAGGGTGTTTGTCCACCACAAAGCTCACATGGCATGAGCAGGGATCGAACTGGCGACCCTAAGCACCAGAGATGAGCGCTCTATCATTGAGCCGCCGTGGTCCCAGAAAGAGCTCTAAGAAGCCTGTTAAGACTGCAAGCTGATGGGATCGATCTTAGGATTTTTTGAGTGAGATGCCAAAGCTCTACTAGTTATGAATACACAATAGTATGACCGAGCACAGTCTCTGGTTTTATTATTATTGTTATTATTATTATTATTATTATTTTAGTTCAATTAGCTGCAGGAGTGTGGGATTTTTATGACTGCTTTTATGCACTCGCGCTTTACACAAGAAGGAAGACTTCACGCAAGTCGTTTATTTACATAAACATTGAACAGTTTTTCGCAGGGATAGTTGGGAGAAAAAAGAAAGAAGATGAAAAAGAAAAGAAGAATAAAAATAGAAAGTAGTGTTGCCAGTGCGTTTTAAGCATGTGGTAGCAATTCTCTGAGCTACTGGACTCTGAAATACCTGGCAACACTTGACTTCTTCCGCTGAAAATAATAAGCTGAATGTGTTATCAATTTTTATGTAAACAAACGACTCGCGCTGTCTAAAACACAAACGCATGTCTTCGAGTACGCGACAGTAGATTTACATCAACACAGTTGCATAAAAGCACTGATTTTGTCCCATTGTCTTTTGAGAACACACTGTTTGCGCTTCTCTCATTACGCGCGTAAGAGCGCGAGACAATAAAAGGAGTCTAAAAATCTTAAACAACTTGAGGTCTAAATGGAAATATAACGAGTAATACTCGAAACAATGAAGAGGACTAAACTTGCACTACTGAAATAATAACACCCTTGGTGATGAATATCTATAATAACAATTTATATAGTTCTTTTTTATTTATTTATTTATTTATTTTTGTATAAAAATCATGACAGGCGCAAATCAAGAATGATAATCTGTGAAGTTCTGTAGAAGCGATCTGCACACAGTTGTTCTGAATAGAAGCTCGAAAGGCGAAAACACATTTGCAAAAAACAAGACATTCTTTCAATCTTATATCAATACCCCCTCGAGTTCATTGCACCTGTCTACTTTTATCATAACAAAGCATTCTTGTTGAAAATATCAGTTATTATGCCATCTATATACAACTCTAAAAAAGGAAGAAATAAAAGGGGTTTTATTCACTCACATTGGCAGGATTTGCTCTATCTGATGTGTATGTGTCTGTCTGTGTGTGTGTGTGTGTGTGTGTGTGCGTTTCCTTCTTCCTACTCGGTTTCATAAACAAAAAGAAAGTGCAAAGAATCGATTCCTATGCTAGTCGTTCGTTGCGTGAAGCTCCTAGGTTTCTCGTGCATCTTCCAACGCTATTGTTTAGTGAAATTTAATGGCTGTACATCACGCAATCTGAAACAGTAGAAAATTTTCAGGCATCCCTTTTCACTTACTTCCCTTCCCTTTTTTTCTCCTTTCTCTCCCGCTAAAATACGTATAAATAAGAATATTTCCCTGTCTGCTTGATTCTTATTTTCTTTTTTGTCCCTATTCGTCATCTTTTTTTTTCCTTTCGTTTTTCGGTTCTACTTACCAACGCAATTCCATGAGACTAGGATATCCAGCACACAAGAGATGGGAAGCGCTGCGATGTCGTAGGCTTTCCTCTGTAGCTGTCGAGTTATATCTCATGCTCATATCACCGGAAGCACATTCTGTACCTAAAATCCCAGAGGGAGAAACAAATGAAATATTAAAAGCGAAATGAGTTACAAGCTATAAATCAAAAGAAGTTACCTGCACTCAATGAGCTGTACTGTTTTTTTTTTAAGTTAATGGACAATTTCTGTTGCAGATAAAAACGACTATATTGAGACAAAGGCCATATATAAATTTTATTTCGTTAATAATGTAGTTCTCTAGAACATATACTTTAATAGACCAGTAAATGCCTACACGTCCAATTAATAATTCGTGTTTGAAAAGCAATAAAGTTTCATTTATCAGAAGAAAAGGTTGAGAGTGAGCGCCTGATATCAAAACAAGAATTATATTCTTTTTGCAGGCAATGCAACATCAATTAAGAAGAGTTGGTTTAGCAATCGGAAGATCCTGGGAACGATGGGTCTAGTGGTTACCGTTGCTGACCGCAGATCGTGGGGTCCCGGGTTCGATATTTACGGCTCTGAGAAGAATCTTTTTTTCAAGGCGTGTGGGTCTGGAACGGTGCCCACCCAGCATCGTGATATAATTGGGGAGCTGCTGTGAATAAAAGAAAGTGACGATCACAGTTGATTGCTTCGGCTCTCCCAACATCTGGTCAGCGTGGGAGCAGTAGATTAACTCCTTCCTCCGAGAGAGGCCTCATCCAGTAGTGGATTGAGTATGGCTGTGAATTATTAATATTATATATCATATAAATACACATTAATGGCAATATGGATTTTGGATCTGGTTTGGTATTGCGGTATTTTATTTCGAATTGCACATTAACAGCCAAGCTGGTAATTCTTTAACCTATATATTAGAGATGGGTCGATACCAGAATTTCTTGATAGTCGATAAATAACCGATACCGATACTTATTTCTAACCATCGATACTCGATATTCGATACATTCTTCAACATTACAATGCAAATAATATATATGTAATTAAAAGTTATATATAAATAAGAAATGCACTGTTAAGAAATGAACCGTAAATTTACAGCCCGATAACCGTCAAATTGCTTTCCCATAATTTAAAATTTAACTCTGTTCTGAGTCATAGATGTCTAAAGGCCAAGAATAAAATTCAAATTCAAGAAACTTTTAGATGTAAGATATAGACCTAACGTTCTACCTTGGGATTATTTTCAGATAAAATAATTAGTGTCAATATTTTCAAAGTATCGACTTCATTAGTGGAGGTATCGATCGATACCGATACTTTGCAAGTATCGGTGCAATCGAGGTATCGAAAGTTTCGTGAACCCATTCCTAATATATCATCATCATATTCAGTCGTTTTCTGTCCACTGCTGGATGAAGGCCTCCACCTTTTCTTTCCACATATCTCGGTCTGCTGCTATCCTCATCCATGTAGTTCCTAAAAAACGCTCGATTTCATCTACCCATCTGGCATTTAAGCGTCGTCTCTGTCGTTTCTTTTCTCTAGGAATCCACTGTAGTATATTTGTCGTCCACCTTCCATCTATTCGTCTAGCTATGTGACCGGCCCATCTCCACTTCATCGTCTTCGCAGTCTTGATTATAACTTCTACCTTTGTTTGTACGTGAATCCTTAATTTGTCTTCCTGTCCCTCCTAGTTATTACTAGCATACATATATCCATTGCTTTTGTGTGACTCACTCTTTGAGTTGTTTGCGCATTCAGTGTCCAAGTTTCACAGCCGTACATCATTACAGGTAAGACACATTGATTATAAACTTTACGCTTCAGACACATTCGTAGTTTGCTTTTGAAAATAAAGTGTAGTCTTTCAAACGAACTCCACGCCATTTTACATATTCTATTTATTTCATCAGTCAGCTTGGCATTCGATGTTTTGAGCTGGCCTAGGTAAACATACTCATCACCTATGCCTATTGTCTCTCCGTTAATCTTTATTTCCTTCTTTGCAGCATGTTGGTTGTACATTACTTTTGTTTTACTTAAATTCACCTGAAGGCCTATTTTCGAACTCTCATTACTCAGTTCTTCCAGTCTAATTTGTAGTTCTTCTGCACTTGAAGCAAACAGGACTATATCAGCGAATCGTAGGTGATGAAGATATTCGCCATTAATTTTTATTCCAACTCCATCCCAGTTCAAATTTTGGGACAAACACTCCAAGACCGCAGAAAACACTTTTGGAGAAATTAAATCTCCTTGCCTTACCCCTTTCTCAAATTTAAAATTTTCACTTTCTTGATTCAGTCTATGTGGCAGTTGAGTAAATGTCTCGCAGTAACTTTCGATGCCTGGATGTTCAAGTTATTTAAATACTGCTGCCAAGGAGACCGAATCGAAAGCTTTTTCAAAATCTATGAATCCCAAACATAGTGGAAGTTCATATTCATTAGTCCTTTCCATAACTTCATTCAATGTTTGTATGTGGTCCATTGTGCTAAATCCACGATGAAATCCGGCTTGTTCCCATCTCTGCTCAAAATCCAAGTTGGTTCAATACGATTCAAAAGAACTTTGGTTAACATTTTGTAAAGAACTTACAGTAAACTAATTGGTCTGTAGTTTTCCACGCGTTCTTTGTCCCCTTTCTTGTGCAACAAAATGAAAGCAGTATTATTACAACTTCTGGGTATTTCTCTCTTCCTCAGATACATCGAGAATAATTTAGCAAGTTCCTCTTTCATTTTTTCACCTCCCCATTTAAACATCTCTGCTGTGAGTTTATCTTCTCCTGGCGATTTTTATCCCTCTAAGTACTTTATCCACTTCTTTCATTACATCTGGGACATCTACATCATTTTCTTCTGAATCTTCATTTTCCTATTCTTCTTCGGTGTAGTACAATTCTCTGTAGAAATTTTCAAATGTTTTTATAATTTCCTCTTTATTTCGTGTTACGGTCCCGTCTGGTCTCTTAAATGCAATTATTTGCTATTTTCCTATCATGAGCTGCTGTTTGGTTTTCTTCAGGCTCTTGTTATCTTCGATTATATTTCTAACAAGACTGTCGTTGTATCTTCGTACATCCTCTCTTATTTTCTTCCTTATGGTTCTATTTAGTTCAACGTATTCAATCCACTTCATGTCATTTTCCTCTTCTTTCATTTCACTCTTTTTCTTTCAGGTGCCTGCTATTTCCTTGGCTGTCTCTCGTATTATCTAAGTCAGTATTTTATTTCTGCTATCGATGTCTTCATCATCTAACTCTTCCAAGGCGCTGAATCTGTTGCTTAGTGCTATCTCAAATGTCTGTCTGTGTTTCCCTAAATTTTCCAGATCTAAGAGTGGCGATTTTCCTCTGATACGCTTCTTTCTCTCAAGTCTAGTATTTTGTTTCAGGTTACATCTTACCATCCTATGATCGCTCTAAATTTTTAAACTGTTCAGTACAGACACGTCTTGCAGTATTTCTCATATTGAACAACACGCATAACGAGTGCATGTTTCTAAAACTGGCAGCTCAAGTTGATTCTCTATTTCACGTTAAGATATACAGTAATTAATATAATTTTCATTTTTGTGTATTATTTGAACTTCTATACATGACGACCCTGTACGCTTAAGTATCTTAACCCCCTATCTTCTTTTATGACGATTTGCCCTGTTCTGAGGCAGGCCTATGATGGGAAGTTCCATGGGAAAGGTAAACCCATAATGGTTTGTCGTTGCCTTCCATCGCATGAAGAGACGTTCTAAGGACGTGGCAAAAACAAAATGTGTTGATTCCCATTTCGTTATCCGGCCAAAGGTCCTGTCCCGTGGTGGCCGGTTAAGAGGGTGCCTACTGTATGTTAACAATCAGCATTAAACCGTTCTGTGGTTATTTTATTTATTAACCAATTAGTGCAATACAAGGTTTACCATAAGAAAGGTGATATTTTAATACAAAAGTATGTGAGAATTTCTTAACTCCTGAAAATTGCTGGAATTTGTATCATAGTTGCCATTTGAAGCATTTTTTTTCGCGTAAAGTGCTAAATTTTGCGAGAAACATTATCCGCGGTTTAGAAAAACCCATAATTATATCTGATTACCGTGAGAAAATTGTTTAAACAAAATTGTCCTATTTCTACCAATAAGTTACGTGCGAAACTAAATCAAATCTATGCTAGTGTCACTATACTCAGGTTGATATGATCATGGTCTCTGATTTCAAATTCGTGAATAGTTATTACAACATCATGATCTGTGAAGAGTTTCAAAATTGATCATCCAAGTGTTCATGCGATATTTTTGTTGTACACTTCTGATTTATTTCATCTCAATGTCTCTTCTCTCTTTCTTTCAATTTGTGTCAAAAGCCCGTCTTTTCTTAAAGCAGAAAAAAAAAGAATGAAACTTTTTTTTTTAGAGCAATCAAGTGAAAGTCACGAACAGCTGCAAAACAATTTATCGACGTTGAAAAGCACAAAATAAGATTTCCAAGAACGTATAACGTCAAATAAAATGAACATATTGGAATGGAACGAAACATAAAAGACATTGAGAAACATGAGTTCTCTTCGCTATATACTGTTTCTACTCGATATCAAAACGACATTTCCATTTTAATATTGCTATAATTTTTCGTAAGTGGTTAGGTAATCTTCTTTTCACGATATTCAGTTTGTAACGATGTATATTTTAGTATTAATGTACGAGGTGCATACAAAAAGTCCGTATCGTTTTGCTCTTATTTTAAAAAAAATGTAACTATACTTCATCAGCGCTAACTTTCCACCATAAATTAGTACAAGGCTGAATTTCAACCTGGCCTTGAGTGTTTGCATTTGTTCTGAAAAATCTCGGATCTATTTGAAACTTCTTGTAAGTTAGTGTAGTACGAGAATTGAGCTCTAGTACACATAAAACCCAATAAATAATTAGGGTGCAAACTTAGCGCGAATGAAGTATAGATCAGTATCCTTTCGTGTGAATTAACTTTAGACTTTTAAGTTTTAACAGTATAAAATTTCAGGTTTCTAACGTAAACTTTTGTATCTAGATTCGTCTATGAAGAAAGGTTGTATTTTTCACTACCCTCAAACGGTGGATTTCACAGTGGAGGAGTAAATAACATTCTATGGTGACATTTTCATGGTGAAAATATGGTGAAAAAGACGCCGATATTCATCGTCAATGGAGTAATGTTTTTGTGGGGATAATACCATTACCATTGTTGACAGTATTGTTTGGAAGTGGGTTCATGAATTTATTGGCGGGTGACATTCAATTGAAAATTTTCCCAGGTCTGGACACTCCATTGCTATCACCATGCTTTAAGAGGCCGTTGGCGATTGGGACAGGAAGTGAAGTGTACATCAACATGCACGGCAGTGCATGAGCCAAGTTCTTCACGTCAGAAAACGTTAGCACTGCCAGAAGCATGTTATACAGGAACAAGAGTTTATGGCAAAATCGACGATTTGGGGGCCCCGTAAGAAAAAAGATGTTAAAGATAGGATTATGAGCTTTTGCCGTTAAGGAGATATGGTAAATATGTGCAGATGTACAAAATTTCATATTCGTATCTCAAACTATGTTCTAGTTGTGGACCCCTGAAATTGCACATTTTAGGCTAACTGAC
>JAGDQP010009830.1:0-41988 GCA_022664845.1 Lepisma saccharinum | reverse complement strand
CCTCTGGTGTTTTTGTTCGGATCTAGTATACTGTACATTGTATCTAATTCGTTCTTTGTATCTTTGGCTCTCTTGGTGTCGTACGTGGAAATAAGACGTAGCATGTGGCAATTATCAGGTCTGTACTGATGTACCAAACTAACAGTGCTAGGGTCCAATTTAAACTGGTACTATACCAGCAGTGATATTTCAAAAAAAAAAAAAAGAAAGAAAGAAAGAAAGAAAGAGTTTAATAAAGTACATTTGAGCTTTGCAAATATGTGTATTTCCAATTCAGCAAATGTTGACTGCTCTGTTTGTAACATTACATACGTAATTCTCCTTTTAGACTACTTTTGAGTGCCATTCAATGCACGATAAACATTTTCTTCTTAGATTCTTAGACCAGACACAACGTTCATTACAGTTTTATCCAGACATACTATTTACAAAAAATAAATAACACATAAAAACAACGTCTCTGAGGAATAGCTTTAAGTAAAATTTAATCAAACTTATTAAAATATTGTTCCATTGGAGTCAACTGCCATATTCAACTAAATTAATTGTGCCAGGATTCCTTAAGTCTTCCACATTACGTGTAAACACATTAGTTGGTGCGAAAGCTGGAATTCAAAGTTTAATTGTCAGAAATGTAAAGCTGAAAAGATACTCGATTCATCACTCCTACGCCATTAAAGATATCAATGTAAACACTCTTTCTCCTTTCAAAACCCTTGGCACTGTTATTGACAAGATCACATTTTCTGGACATATGACTACAATCACACAAGATGCTATGAGGAAACTAGGTATCATTTATCGTTTCATTGAGAATCGATATCTGTTTACACTTAGCTTGATTTATCACTCATTATATTTCGCCCTGGTATTGAATATCGCTCGTACGTAGTATGTTTTACCCACGGTATGTCAAAGATCTTAACAATTCATACATTATTATGATACCACATCACGGAATAGATTAGTCATTGATAGGTGTTCCACTTAAAAAAAATAATCGTTTCTCCTGATACAAAAAATAATAATCTTTTTTACTCATCTCCTCAGTTTGTTATACCAGACTATTCATTCAAATTATTTGCAAATTTGAATGCTAATGTTTTGTTCTTACCCTTGCTGTTTAATGTTGATGTTCACACTGAATGCATAGGCGTACGACATGCTAACTTCATTTTTTTGATTGACGAAAATTCTCCCGCTTACTTTGGGTATGTCAGTGAGTCCTGATAACGTGTTACGTTACACATTATAATAAGCTCTCCTTTGGCTTGTATTACATATCACATCATCTACTAATTAATGCACGGACATGCATACAAGAAAGAGGCTAGAGTGTGTATTTAATGAGAACGTTGTACAGGAACAGATGCGGCTTGTGTATATACTGAATTTTACTTATTATTGAACAAGGGACTAGATAAACATACTCTATACATACATACATATACTTGAACCAACAAGTTCATGCTAGTATGTACAGTGGAATAAAATAGAGAAAATGCTTAGTATACGTAAAAGCTTCTATGAATAATTATCTACAGGTTACAACAAAATTACACAGGTATACTGTAAAATAAGCACACTTCTTGTAGGTCTCAAGTCCACCTCTTGCACACCTCAAAATATTATTACTCCTATGTACTTTTAAATTAGCAAAGATACGAACATTTTTTTTTTTACAGACTTTCTTTAATTCACAATGGTTCGTTGTGTTCTCAAATCTTGCAACGTTAATTTACTTCATTTCCCGACGTCATACAATGATAACATTTTGCACAGCGACGTAAGTCGGATGACAATACAATATTCCATTGTTACTTTCATTATATTTCTATATATATTTATAAATTTCACAAGTATATGTTATTTATTTTTAATATGGACTTCTTTATCCTAAAACAAATACTAACCTGCAACGACCTTGCGTTTGTTTGGTTGCAGAACACTTCAGGATTTGGATAACAAAATATTAGTTCGAGAAAAAGTATCCAAACACCGAAATAACTATAATAATAATAATAATAATAATATTTTTTTAAAGACATAATTTTATTAACCATTTCGTACTAAAAAGTAAAAAAAAAGTTTATGACTAAAAGGAAAAGCATGGGGCGCGCCAATTAAAAAGTATAAAGTAACTATATACTAGAACGCGCCCCATGCTTTTCTTTTTAGTCATGCATAAAACTATTTTTTTACTTTATAGTACGAATTATTTAAGAAAAGTATGTCTTTAAAAAGTTTATTATTATTTACAATAAGAGTGTATTAACAAGCGATTCCGGTAGCCTAGAAAAGAATATAAATGTTGACAGGAGCAGATATTCACGGGTTGTCTCGCTGGTAACATATAGGTTTAACGATGAAAGCACCGTTGACCGTAACGGTGGCTTCGCCGTATTTTTATTTACGGTCTCGTTAGTCGTTACAATTACACAGTTATTGTGCTACCAGGCATTTCATACTAAAACATCAGTTTCATTTTTAGAGTGAAGATGAAACCGAAATGTGGACTCCATGAACGTATAAAGACTGATAATTGAAAGCCTTTGAAATGTGGACATGGTAAAAAAAAAATAATAAAATCAACTGGACACTGGACAGAGAAGATAAAGAAGTGCTGAAAATGGTTCGCGAGAGAAGAATACTGGATACAATAAAAGAGAAAGAAGCCGGTAAGGACATTGCCTGGGTACAGATTGTATATTAAGGAATACAATCCAAGCGAAAGTTAAGAGAAAGAGAGGAAGAAGGCGAATCCAACTTCTGGACAGGAAGATAAACAGCATACTGAAAAAAAAAAAACAGGATGAATGGAAAGAGCTTAAAGTGTCTTTAAGGACCTGCCGCTCTCGGAAAAATACTAACGATAATGAAGAGGAATCATTTCCCTGATCATCTAATGCGAACAATGGAAAAATTCCGCAGAAAACTAACTGAATCTGACAGACTGGGTTTTAATCCACTTTATCTACTCCAGCATAGAATCGCAGACCAGGAGAGCACTTGTGTTGCGTTATCTTCTTTAAAAGAAATATTGGTTCAAAAACAAGTTAAATTAAGAAGCAAATATAACACGTAAATAGGACATCCCGATGCAAATCCTAAATTTTGTCAACTAGCTGGTTTGGACGTGAACTCCATTGGCACTAACTCTACATCAGAATTTAGTACAAGGCCAAATATTTGTGTAATTCTACACGTAATATAACTCAGTTCTCGTCGCACACTAAGATACCAGAAGCCAAAAGTTGAACTCAGGCTACCGAGCCGCCGTAGCCCAGTGGTAGATCGTTGGTGTAGCCTTCAGAAGATCGTGGGGTTAATCCCAGCGACCGACCATCCTGACTGAATTTTATAGAA
This sequence comes from Lepisma saccharinum, assembly GCA_022664845.1. Lineage (NCBI taxonomy): Eukaryota > Metazoa > Arthropoda > Insecta > Zygentoma > Lepismatidae > Lepisma > Lepisma saccharinum. The sequence goes on along the minus strand of JAGDQP010009830.1, from coordinate 38,622 downwards.
TTTTCCCTCAGTCACACCGGGCAAATGCCGGGATGGCACCTTCAACATAGATCCTTGCCGACACCATTCCGAGTCCTCTCCCCTCCCCTATCCCACCTGAGCCGTAGACACCTAAAGACCATAAATGAAATTCAAATTCAAATTGAACTCAGACTCGCGAGAACACATAAGAACGAATCCAACATATGAAAATAAAACCTGGCCATGTACTACTTCTTCGTGCAAAGTAAGAACAAATGGAACATAATACTGAAAACGGCTTTTAATTTAGTGAGAACTACAGAACAGTGAACCAGTTGTAACATGAAGAACCCCCCGATTGGCCAAATGGTTACCACGCTCGCTTTCTTTTTGCGTGATTTCGGGTTCAAACCTGGTGGAAAGTCCAATAAACTGAGTGTTTTGAAGTTCACTTTAACACAAAAAAAGCACATTTCGTCGTTAGAAAGTCAACAGTTCGTTTATGAAGTCAATAGCAAATTAAAAATTTTGAGGTTTAAACGAAAATTCAAAATGAAACAGTAAAAGAAAGATATGAAGCAGTGTCCAAAACAAAAGAAAGAAATGAAATTATGAAATAAATTTTTGCTTCAGTTTAAGAAAGAGAGTACGCTAAGTACCGTACCCAGCAGAATAGAAATAAAAATAAAAAAATATATATTCATAAGGTCGTTTGCGATATTACACGCTATAACTTCGAGGTCAATACATTCGAAGCACGAAAGAACATAATTCGTATTCAGTATGAATGACTAGAGCAAAAATGGGGTAGGAGTGGGTGAAGCACCTCCCCCTCTGGACTTTGTTAACTTCTAGTTTGGACTTCTCTTGGAGTTTTCCAAAGCCAAATGACCTGAACATAAAGGGGAGGACAGGGGAAAGAGTCAAAGCCTGAAGAGTTTTAATCGATACATTTACCTGGCACCGCTTTAAGAGACGATCACCAAACAAGGCCGTCTGTGCACCTTTTTTTTCTACACCACAAATATAAATGTATTCGTTGCCAGAAGTTAACAAATATTACCCTAAATAGATTTATTGATTTACCTTGTTTAACATTACATGTTGGATTTAAAGCTAAGTAGGCATTGTAATTCGCTGCTACATTAAAAACTTTAAGCAATTGGCTAAAAACAAGAACACAAGCAAGAGTTTTGATACAGTATAAACAAAATTAAAATAAACAAAACATATACAAATTACGTAAGAATAAACCAGTAGAACAGAACCACTAATTAACATAAGCTAGAGACATTGGCAGTTGAGAACAAAATAGGAAAAAAGTAAGAACAGTATTACAGTTCTAAACCAGCTGGAAAGCTTCTAAGGGCGGGACATACAATTTTTGGTAAAGTATGCTCCGAGCCACTTCGTTCATTGAATTCTTTTCCAGACTTGAACTCGTGACCACCCACACAGAAAGCGAACTTGCTAACTGCACGGCTATCCGGGGGTTTAAGAATGGTTCTGTGTCTTAGAATTGACATCAGATGGCCGTAGCTTCATTCGTAGAGCATTGGTTTCGGGTTTGGAAAGTCCTGGAACCGATTCCAGCGGCCGGCGATCCTGACAGGTTTTCCAGGGTTTTCTTAGTTGTTACACCAGGCCCGGATGGTATATTTAAACTACGTCATGTTCCGAGTCCTCTCTCCTACCCTATCTCGGTCTAAGCCAAAGACGCCTAAAGGCCATAAATAATTTTTCTTAAATCTTGGAATTGATAGTGGCCATCCAAATCATTTTTAAGCGTTACGTTGTAGATAATTTTCCTTTTGCATATTGCTAAGGAAGCCGTGTTGCTAATATCTTCTGGTAGAGAAATCTAATCCCGAGCAGATTCTTGTCTTACTTGCCTTTGATACTTTGTTTTTATTACATCTTCTTCGGAAGAACCTGCTGGGAGTCTGGGACCGTAGGGAGAAATATTGGGGCGTCTGGCTCTTTCTCCTTTGTCTATAAAGAAGAATACTATCGGAGCAACGTCAAAATTACACAGTATTTGAATCAGTGGTAAGACGGCGTATCCGCGTTGCATACGAGTTATGTTTCCTATCTCCGGCACTTGCGGCAGAGGTGTTGATCAGCTGATACATTAATTAGTTCCTAAGATTCTGCGATTTCATGATTTTCGTTTTTGAAAACAGAAAGAAATAAACCACTTCGACAAGACGTTAAATACAACCTACAGGTACGTTTATTAATATAATGAAACTTTAGAAAGTATTGACCCGAGGTTTCAATTTTTCCCCTCAACCAACACCAGCAGAACGTTGGGATGTTTCCTTCAATAAATCTTTGATTACTACTTTGCCTATTCTTTTTCCACAATTACACAGAAGTGTAAGACTCGGACGGCCTGTAGTTTTAAGGCATTATAAACGACATAAATATGTATTTGAAAAAATAAACACTATTCCAGAGAAGCCATTTCATATCATACGCCCCGATAATAATCGTTAGGATGATGATGAATTGATGATGTTGGTAGTTTCTTGGCTATAGTAATAGGTAATTATTTCCAATCGAAGTTCATGAGTCATGATCAAGTAATTTATATGGAGATGGAAAATAAAGCTACATGATCGTTTAATGTGCTCCAATGGACTGGAAAATAACCTCCTCCCTGAAACCATTCGGTGTACAGTGGGTGAAATTACTGGAGGATATGATACTGCAAAAAATAGATGAAGCTGATTCACCGAACTCTTTTTCATTTAATATCCAAATTTATGACATATTCAGAAACAGTTTTAAGCAAATATAAAGGTAGATCGGTATTTCAGTGAAAGTTCTCTACAAGGAGACACAATAAGAATGTCACTTCTTCTCATGAAATAAACTATATTACAGTTTTTCCTTGATTGCTTAGTATTTTCCTTTAAGATTTTGGGTATATAGCATGAACAAATTGAGAACGAAATGCCTTTCAACTCTACCAGGCAAATGTTTCCTAGAGCCACCGCATAAAGTACAAACATATAGATTCACTAGAAATACAACTGGCACACTAAAAGTACTTATATAAAATTTGATTTGCCATGGATTGACCAATTTTGGTATAGCTTTCTGTAACGTACAGATAACGTACTGTTCTGTAAATTATAGAAAAAAAAACTGTACTAAAATCGGTTTGCACATTCTAGAGTTAATTGGAGAAGAAATTTTGTGCAACTGAAGGCAATATTGACGCCGATTGAGCAGTGGAGTTAGGAAAGCTAACACAAAAACTAACATGATTCTGAACCTATTTGGACAATGGAAATAATCAAATTGATTGAACGATTATTGTATTGTGAATCTCGAGTTTGATTCCAGCCAGAGTGAAAGGTATTTCTGTTTCAGATCTGTTTAGTCACAAACACGAAAAGAATAAGTTATTTTGTATGGGTCATTTTAACAACTGTTGATTGCAAGAAGTCTCGATTACAACAGTACAATGATTTAAAATCCTAATATATATATATATATCATACAGATGATGGGATTCGGACCTACAACCTCGTGGACGGTAGCCCAGCACCCTAGTGGTGTCAGTGCATGAGTATGTAGATATTCTGTAAAATTACGCAGCAAAATTCCAAAATAGAACATTTGTAAGATAAGATAAAATTAATTGTATGGGCGGTAACAGCACTATGGCTTACGCCCGTCCCGGTATCCAACATTTGTATTTTACAGTACGAGCAATTGCGTACAGGTGTAAAAGGTGCTAGCTGAGACCCCGAAAAGTTAAGAAGACTTCTAACAATAAGGTGTAAAATTGAAGAATTAGAAGTATCATATATCAGTACAAGAACCCCTTCGGGGTAAAGGGAAGAGTGACGCAAGAATTCTACTCACAAAAGAAGTGATATCCATTTTTGCGAGTGACTTTCTTTGTGTCACTTGGGGGAAAGTGTTTCCTTTGTGATAAAATTAAAAGACTTGGTATCCTCCCTTCTCCCATAGTGACACAAAGAAAGTCACTCGCATAATGGATATCACTTCTTTTATGAGTATAATTCTTGGGTCACTCTTCCCTTTACCCCGAAGCGGTTCTTGTACTGATATCACTTATTTCGTAAGGCTGCATATTAAAAAAAAAAGTGCGTAGTCTTCATACAAAAGGTCGACTTGGAACATGGTGGGCTCCGTATCTCGAAAACGGTGACTCCTATCAAAAAAATAAGGATCAATTTGCCTCTACGAGACCCACAATTGACCCCCAAAACTCCCTAGTACCAACCATTTTTTGCTAAAGTAAAAAGACAGACAAAATGACATAGGCCCTTTTCTATGATTTGTGAAAAGCCATAACTTTTGAACCCCTTCACCGATTTTGACGCGTGGTACATACACCGTTTGGAAGGTATTGAAGCGTAGATTACGATTTCGGAAGTTTTGGCCTCCTATATGGTCTGGGGTCAGTGCTATCACCAGAAGTATGAAATTCTGTGGTTTTTTTTCGAACCAACGTAGGGAGTTACAGGGAGGTTTTAGCAACATTTTTTTCTGTGTCTTAGTATGGCAAAGAGCTTTCAAATGCAAGTTCAAGCATCAAAATCGGGCTTATAGTTCGCTAGATCCAAAATTAGCTGTATATATGTGAGTGCCGTTAACAGACTCGATTCTTAGCGTCACTCGAAGAAATACCGTTCATCTTGGTTTGGAAAATTGTATACACACACTGTTTGTTATCGATCTCAAAATTTTTAAATGGTGAAATTCTAACTTTTCGCACCCCGAGTGCTTATCCTAGTCACGACTAATGATATTCATAATAGTTGCAGCAATTGTGCAATGCGTAATTTGCTTCACCATGCAAGAAAATTGCAATTCCATGCGTTCTTACACATTGTTCTTGTTTTCACAAGTATTTGAAAATTATGTTATTGATGACGGTTGTGTGAAAAATGGCGATAAAACAATACAAGTGGATATTTGCAGCTATTGAAAGCGGTAGCAAACCCGGCCTGACCCATTAATGCCTGAAAGCCATAAATGAATTCAATTCCGGTTCCATAGTAAACCCCTTCCGCCAACCGGCTTTTCGAGGGGGAGGTCATCATTTTGTAATTATACCATATTCTGTTTCTCACTTACTCCATAAAGCAATGCCAAAACATTTGTTTCGTGTTAGTAACGATATATTGTGCTTCGTTTGGTTACATTGATGTTTGAAAATTATTTCCCTCCAGAGAATACACATTTTTATTGTAAAATGTATAACAGAAGTTTTCTCTCTATATCTCTTTGTCTCTTCATGTATATGGATGTGTGTGAGAGATACATGCATGTGATAGTTGTTTTACTGTTGTAACTTTTAACTGAAAATAATGTATTCACTTGAAACAATGGCTATCACACACAAACACAGTCATATTATACTCGTATATATTTGAGTGTCTGTTTATTTGTTCACTTATTTTATTATTATTGTTATTATCTTTGGTAAAGGAAACCAAACAATGACATCTCGAAATCATTATAAAATTTACGTTATATGAACAAAGCAAAAACAGCCATTTATTTCTGAGTGAAAAACCTTTATATTGTTAATGGAAATACTATAGAGTATTTATATGTTTGAAATTGCCTCCTGGTATTAGTACTTTTATTTGTAAAAAAATCAATTCTGTAATGCAAATTAAAGCTAAATATAGAAAATAAATGAACAATTAACGCCTATATTCTACTTATGGACAGAAGTGTTTTTTTGTATTAAAATAATAATATTATCAAAAGTACTTGTAAAAATTAAACATGCTTTTATTTTCTAAAATGCACTATAAAGGACAAAACAAGCTTTCTCATGCTCTTATAAGAACATGTTTTTACAGTAAAAAATGGCACTAGAAAAAAAAATGCCGGGTACACGTTTATAAAGTTTATTAAATTCCGTTTAATTTATGATAAATTTGTATCCAACGCTTCATAATTTATTTTAACTCAATTTATACCGTAAAAACTTGTTCTTATTAGCGTATGAGAAAAATTATATTTCCTTCTTTCTAGTTACATCTTGAATATTAGTTAGAAAGTGCTCGGAAATTCATGAAAAGATAGAAAATTCTGAAAACCTGGACAGTTTTTTACGTGGTTATATTTATTATCACTGGATTTAAGACTGTGCAAAGCTAGTATTGAAGCGGGTTAGAATTCAATTACAGGATTTGCTTCTTACAAAAATTAAAGTTAAATAAAGCGTATGACTAGTTTGGGATTTTAGTTTAATTCTTTTTTACCCTTTCTTTTTGTTTTCTAGATCGAGGCACACTATGGAGATAAACCGAGGCACACTATGGAGACAAACCATAAATAGAGTAACAGTTGCCTCATTTCTACAATCCGTTAAAGAAAGAAGAGTAAAGTTAGAAATACACTTTTCCCATATCCACATAAACTCTATCCGAAATCTTATCCATCTGCTTGTAACATCACTCCCATCCTGCGAGATGCGCACATACATGTACGGTACATATATGACCTTCCTATTTGATTATATAAACTCACCCTTTTCGAATTTCTCAATATTTCTGTGTCTATAACTTTTATGAAGAAATTTTCGCTATATGTAAATGTTTCGGATATCAAATTAATTCAATAATTATTATTTTGAACCATATGATACAAAACAGACTTTCTAATTACTAAGAAATAATATATAAAAGACATTGTAACGTTATATAAAACCTCTTTGAAAATCCATCTATTTTGTATATAATGTCTATGTTCGGTGAAACGAACTTATACGAATGATACCGAATAAAATCTATATAAGCAGTTCAGGCTGTATGTAGCAGCAGATATACTTGGACTTCTGAGCCGAGAGGTTTAGGAGCTCATAATAAAAAGTGCTAAAAAGAACCTTGCTTTATTTTCTTGTTGTTCTTTTCTCTTTGCATACACTGTCCTTTACATACATCTCGTTTGCTTCAAACAGGAAGGCCCACACTACATATACACTGTAGTAAATATTTATGTGTACCCTGGGTTGGTCAGTCATTATTAATCCATCTTGCTTTTCAGATTAAAACCAAATCCTACGCCCAAGCCGGAAAAAGAATTAATTGCCTCATTGGCGATATATCTCATATAGAATCATCTGAGGGTACTCGGGAACGTTACATGGTCTTGTCAACAACGGGCTTCGATCATTCCTGGACAGCTTTACAGACGCTCCAGATCATCGTGACTGACCTATATTTTAGGTTTATCCTTAGTCGTTACCAGCCGCATTTCCGGATGGTATCTTCACTAAGGCCATGGGCAATTCCTTCGTAGAAATGTGATCGCGGCAGGATGTTCACATTCAGATATGGACGGGTTTACACTATAGACAATAAATTGAAAATTAAATCCGAAATTCGTTGAATCTAGGTCTATTATATAGAGGGTTTCTTTTACGTATAATTTAATGGATTCTAGAAATTCTAAAAAAAATATGAAAGCTTGTGTATTTTGACGGAGGGACACTAGGATTCTGGTATATTTTATTACAAAACATAAATGAGTCGACACACCTTTGCATCTATTTAAACTTTATATCATTATATACCAAGTCAGCTCATAAACATGTTGAATGTTCTGTTCTTGAAATGAGAATAAAATGTCCGAATATTCGCCAAATTCAAAAACACCCATGTAAATCAATATCGTAATTCCAAATTTTTGTTCTTTTTAATCTACATCCATCAAACCAACAGGCTATGTTACAGATAGGACAAAAGCGTAACCAGAAGCGTCCTATAAGGTCACTAGGAAAGACAACATTTATAATCCATAAATAGAAATACATAATACATGGAAACAATACATAAAAGTATTAAAATATAAAATGTTACATTTCGAACAATACGAGATTTGGGGAAAAGTATAACGTCATAACTTAAATAGAGGATAGATATATAAATATATATACTGATTGATTAATTAATTAATTAATCAATTAATTTTCTTAAATAATTTGATATTTACTGTCTTCCCTTGTATACTAATAGAACCACAAAATATCATTGCACGCAAATGTACAGCTATTTTACTCATATTCTTCGACTATGATATGCTGTTTAAAAAGTTCGGCGAAGTATGGTCTTCAAGCTTTAAAACAAAAATTAACGATCTTACTTGTTCTCAATGGCATCTTATACTTTTTCACTGTTCTGTAGCCGCTGTGATGCTTCTAAGGCAATATTGAGTCTTGTACAAAGTTTTACTATATAACTATGTAGCTAACTTCAGTAAAAATTCACTTACATCAGCGGTAAAAACAAAAATAAAGTGAAGGTTTCTTTTTCCCCCTGTCAGCAGTGGCACTATATTTGAAAACTCCATCTCAACTTTTCTTTCGTTATGTTTAAAAATAAAATAGAGGGGGGCTGGAGGGAGAGAGAGAGAATATAGGAAAATAAGTATAACCATTTTTAGTGGAAGTGTGCTGTGGAGAAGAGCAGCAAAAGAAAGGAAATTTTAGCACGCAAGAGCGATGCATCATAAGTGTTCTCCGAGTTTCTCTCTCAGCGGGGTAGTCACTAAGGTATCATGCGATCAAGCAGAGATGTGATGGCGAGCCATGTTACTTCGTGAGTGGAATATGAGGCGATCAACGTGTTTTTTTTTTTTTTTTTCCTTTTTTACTTCTCCGCTGACACAGCTTCATGGATTTAGTAGTTTCAGGAAGTGCTTTGTATGTTACGTTTTTCTTGCTTTTCTTTTCCTAAAGTTTTCTGTTTATGACGTAGATATAACTCAGAAAGTTCATTTACGAAACCTTTTTCTTATTTGGTAGCTTACTATTATTCAGTGTGAAAAAATAAAGCATTAAAAATAAATTTTTGAGACGAATATAACTTAAATCATGAATATGTCCACATTGCATCTTAATTATCCTATAGACTCGTGTTTCCCAAACTGTGTTCCGCGAGGCGTGTGTGAGTGTTCCGTGGCAGTATCAATGGCCTATGTGGCATTACAATATGAGTGTTTCTTACTTACGTAGGTAACATAAGTTAATTTTAGCCTCAGAACTAGCAACTCTCGTATATATATTACAAACAAAAATCTTATCCAAATTCAGATCAACATGCACGGCAGTGCATGAGCCAAGTTCTTCAAGTCAGAAAACGTTAGCACTGCCAGAAGCATGTTATACAGGAACAAGAGTTTATGGCAAAATCGACGATTTGGGGGCCCCGTAAGAAAAAAGATGTTAAAGATAGGAATATGAGCTTTTGCCGTTAAGGAGATATGGTAAATATGTGCAGATGTACAAAATTTCATATTCGTATCTCAAACTATGTTCTAGTTGTGGACCCCTGAAATTGCACATTTTAGGCTAACTGACTCCTCACTCACTCACTCACTCACTCACTCACTCACTCACTCATCATATTGTTTAGGGTGTTTGGAGTAAGCTAGAAACATGAAATTTGGTATGAAGGTAGAGGATGATAAGTAGATAAAGGAAAAATTCCGACATTGTGAAAAGGTCGCCATCTTGGATTCAAAATGGCCGCCAAACCTAAAATTTCAAAGAATACACAGCCTAAACGACTAAAGATAGAACAGTGAAATTTGGTATGAAACTACATCATCGATAGCAAATTAAGAAAACTTTTTAAAAATTTGAAAAAGTCGCCAACTTGAATTCAAAATGGCCGCCAACCCTAAACTTTTAAAGAATACACAGCCTAAACGGCTGCCGCTAGAATAATGAAATTTAGTTTGACAGTACAACATTATTTGTAGATTATGAAAATATTACAAAATATCTCTAAAGACGCCATCTTGGATCCAAAATGGCGGACGTCATAAATCCATTTTCCAACTGCTTGAGCCAGAGATACGAAATTTGGCATAATGATGTATTATCAAGAGTAGTTTAGGAAAACATAACAACGTTTTAAAAAATTCACCATCTTTGATTCAAAATGGCAGCTGAAATACCATTTTTCACATCGTTCGAGATAGAGAAATGAAATTTGGTATGACAGTGTATCATCACGAGTATGTCACGAAAATATAAGAAAAAGTTAAAAATGTGTCCATCTTTTATCCAAAATGCCCGCCTAAGCCCCCCTTTATAACGGCTGAAGCTAGAGAAACGAAATTTGGTATGAAGGTGTACCATTACGAGTAGGTTAGTATAAATTCGGCTCGTCTCCCCTACTAGGTTACAGTTCCCAGCTGGAGCCTGATTGCAATAAAGGGGTGCGCCCCAGCGAGGCCATCTTGGAATTCTGGGGGCAGCGCCCCAATGAGGCGAAGCGAGTATATACATTACACAAGTGTAAAAAGCTGCGAAATACGACCAAAAGCACCTGGGGTGCAAACTGTCCAGTCAACTCCTTCAACCTTAAAAAGTGGTGAAATGGAATATGGATGAGCCTAGTTCCTCGCGCCAACTTCCAATACTCCTGCGTGTCCCACCAAGTTTTACTCGTCACAAACGTTAGCACTGCCAGGAGCATGTTATACAGGCAGAATGTGGAAGTTTCCCCATTCGGACGCAGCGCTCTGGAGTATGAGGGAATATCTGCATCATGTGGCGCAGTGCACTGCAGATTCTGGTTGTCATAAAAAGACGCAGTTCCTCCAAACTCCTCAAGTTCGATGCGCGGCCTGCCGTGGGATTCTTGGCGCAGCGACGCGAGCGAATCGAGGGGAGTATCAACACGTACGGCAGTGCATGCAGCCGAGTTCCACGTGTCACAAAACGTCAGCATGTTATACAGGAACAAGAGTTTATTGCGAAATCAGCGATTTTGAGGTTCTGTAAGAAAAAAGATGTTAAAAATTGAAATATGAAATTTCGAAATATGACGGTATATCATCACTAGTAGATTACAAAATATCTGCAAAGACATCATTTTGAATCCAAAATGGCTGACTTCATAATCCATTTTCCAGACCGTTTAAACTAGAGATACGAAATTTTGGCATAAAGGTGTATTAACAAGAGTAGTTTAGGAATAATTTACATTTTTGAAAAAGTTGTTAACTTGGATCAAAATGGCCGCACAAAAACTTTTTCCACACCATTCGAGCTATAGAAACGAAATTTGGTATGAAGGTGTACCATCACAAGTAGGTAACGGCAATGTAAGAAAACTTTTTAAAAATCGCTTTCTTTAATTCAACATAGCCGCCCAAATACCATTTTCCAAACCACTGAAGCTAGAGAAACGAAATTTGGTATGAAGGTGTACCATCACGAAAATGTTTCAATAAATGGATCAAACCACCGTTATGAGCGTGCAGCCCCCGAGGCGATATGGGAAAAGGTCTGCACAGCATGGGGCGCTGTCCCCAGAAAGTCTGATCACAATAAAGGGGGCGTAACCCTAAAAATTTGAAGTTGGGGCGCACACGGAATTCTGGGGCAGCACACCCAGCGAGGCGAACCCAGTATATATACAAGTATAAAAAGCTGTGAAATCCGAGCAAAACACCAGATGATGTTCGAGCCTTAGGGTTGGTGGTGGTGGATTTTAGGGCCGCCAGCAGGAAGCAAATTTGCTGTATCATCACAAGTAGGTTACAATAAATATTTCAAAGCTTCCCTATGTTTCAATAAATATTTCATTCCCCGGGTGGTGGGTATGGGAAAAAATCTGCAACGTGGAAGCACAGTGTCCTGGAGAGTGGTTACGATAAAGGGGCGTAAGTACCCAAAAACTCGAAGTTAAGGCCGCAGCCAGCTACGGGGGGCGAGGACCTAAACGAATCCGAGTAAGCGAGTATATATATTATGCACCTACAAAAAGCTGTGAAATCCGAACAAAAACACCAGAGGTGCAAAAAGTGGAGCCAAGTTCTTTAGCCCTAAAAAGGTGTGAAATGGGAGACGGATGAGCCAAGTTCTTTGGTGACAGCATGTAACAGGAATAAATGAACTTGGCGCGAGGTAGCAAGGTTCATGATCCTCAAGCTATAAGGGTGGTGGGGATCCTAAAACCCACTACGTCCACCGCCACCAACCTTAAGGTTGTTGCCAGCTCGCGCCAAGTTCCTTTGTTCCTGTTACATGCTGTCACCAAGGAACTTGGCTCATCCGTCTGCCATTTCACACCTTTTTAGGGCTAAAGAACTTGGCTCCACTTTTTGCACCTCTGGTGTTTTTGTTCGGATAGTTAATTTACATCAATACATCAGTGTAGGTAAATTGTTATCAAAAGTGTCCTTTAAACCAGTGATCTCGAACTAGGAAGCCAGCGCTGGTTTCTGTAACGTACGAGTGATTAGTAAATAAAAATACACCACCCTTGTAAAATTATACACATTAAATAGCGTACACATTACATAAACAAGGTATGCTTAATAAAGCCAGTTACTTTCTACCTACGAGGTTATTCAGGAAGAATGTAATTAGTCATAACGTTTATAAGAGGAAAAAGAAGGTATTTTTTGTAATGGTAGTTATTCATATTCGTGCGGGTCCCAAACTTCCTTCAGAACTGGAAAGTTTGAGACCACTAGAGTTTAAACCAACATTACGATATCAGTGTCTTCACTTTGCAATATCGGTGTATCACACATATACTTCACGACATGCAGTACAACCAAACCAAATATATACGTCTGTTGAAGATTTTTCCCATCCATTTGTTTCAGAAGAAATAATGGCAGAATTATAACCTGTTTAAGCGATCTATTATAACCGCTAGATTTATTCTTTCTGTCATCACAACTGGCCTGGAAAGTCAGAAACTATACACCGTACGTTTACCCAGAATGCTGTTTCCTGTTTCTAGATCTATCTTTTGCAAGGATTCCGGCAAGATTTTTTAGTTTTGGGGGTTTAATGTAAAAATTGGGAGGGCGTAAAGTGGAGTTTTGCACGGTTTCTATCGATTTTTGACAAAAAAAAAATAAGTTGGGGATGCTCTCAAGAATTTGGGAGGTGACACTCCCGACAGGGGACCACTGGACTTCTCTGTTCAGCTTTCTTTAACTGAAAAGACAGTAAACATCGCTTGCACAAAAAGCGGAATTATTACAATTTTCACTACCCAGCAACCATGATGACTTTTAGCGAGGCTAGACTCTAGAGTAGGGTGGGCCGAACTTTTTTTTTTCTGATATTGGGGGTTCGAGTTGTCATCAAAAGTTGTGCATTGGTACCAAATAAAGCCATGCCAAATATGGCCGTCCTAAAGCAATATTTAACCGGGCCCCTGAACCCCTAAAGGACTTTTTTTTTTTTTGCAAAACAAGGAATAAAAATATGATACACGTTTCCACATTTTGGGGTTCGAGTAGTTATGAAAAGTTTTGTATTGGTACGAAATTTAGCCATGTCAAATGTGGCCCTTTCTGGCCGTCAAGCGTTTTTGGCCGTTTCATAACTAAAAATTTTCACGGGCTGAAGGGCCCGGACCAATGCACAACTTTTGATGACAACTCGAACCTCAATATCTTTAAAAAAAAAAATGTCTGCCCACCCTACTCTAGAGTATCCAAGGGGCCTCGCTTTTAGCGGTTCTTTTTTAATTTCCCTTCGGATAATTGTCTGTTTGTTACGCGGGCTAGCGTCCTCCACCAAAGCAAGTAGATAAACTAACTTCAAATTTGAGTTCCATGATTCCGATATGTCCATCTCTTTTAAGCTGGTAACTCTAAAACTGGAAGATCCTTTTCTTTTCGTTTAGTTTTCTCCATTTTAGAATTCATGCTATTCATGCTCAACGAAAGCTGGTGGTCCTTCTCATTGGGTGAGCTTGCTTTACTTGAATATTCTACGTTAGTTTTACGATACACACACAATTCACTATGACGTCACAGAGTCCGCCATATGTTTATACAATAAACTTATTTATGCTTCTTTACTCTATGTAATGTGTTTTAATGAGCATGCTTCTTTAGTATACCAGCATTTTCCAAACCTTCTAATAATTGCATCTATTTTTGTCGTAAGTAAGTACACATGAAGAATTGCATGCAACAGGTGTCTTACCCACGTTTCAGACAAATGGAGCAACGGAAATTTTTCAGAGTTTTTTTCCAATAAAAATATTTGGAAAGGAAACCTAATTATTTTCTGTTTGAATGCGTCTCAACAATTTTGCTTCATTTTCCAATATTCCGAAAATTTAGCTTTCCAACAGTTTTGCTTCACTTTCTTAGCTACTTTCACTCACTTTCTCAGTGAAAAGAGGGTTTGAATACTCTGAAAACAATGTTTGAACACTCTGAAAACAGGATTGAGTGATTTCTGTGGACGATTGTTGCATTCTTATCCTGCACGCATCGGCTAACCTGTGCATTTGTTCTGTCATGTTGGATTGCATAACGTTCAGGTTTTGTAAAACATCGAAGTACGGCCGAAACCATAATAATCAAACAACTCTGTTCTCAATCGAAACTCATCCAGGATCCATCTACGATATTAGAATACGACTATAAAGAATGTTATACTGTACACAGAATACTTTATTTATTGAAGCATGTAATAACCGTATCAAAGTGACTTAGAATTAATAAGACGGGCTCCGAGTGGCATGGTTATTTGCGAAAAAGAAAATCTTACTATAAAAATATTACTCTGATAATTTTCTGCTTTTCAAGATATTTTCCAGTTTTCGATTTTTAATTGTACTGTGAAATTACTGGTATCCAATTTCCCGAAAAATGTAATGAAAAAATATTTTCGTCCAGAAAATTTCCGGGTTTACACGTAATTTTTCCTTATAATTTTCCCGAAAAGTGTGTCCATTTCTTTATGCTATAAACAAGTTGTAAGTGCTAATACTGTTCACGTAGTGTACGAGATACTTTAAAGAGGAAATGGTGATGGGTATTTTGCCCAGAAGTTACGGTTTTCCATAATCGTGAAGGTTAATCGGTGATGTCTTGCTATTGCCCTTCATAGGATGAAGATGGTGATTACATCAGAAGAACAGGAGCTATGGTTCTGGTTGGGGTCCAAATCACTCATGTTCCATCCACGTTTTTCAATTGGGCTATTCAAATGTAAAATCGTGGTTATTATTAATGAAATTGATAGGGATGTAAAGCTTTGTTAGCCAGTAACACTGACAGTCGTAACGAGCAACAAAAGTACACTGTAGGCATAATGTGATCCAAAATTTTATTTCCAACACACACACATATATATAGGCCTATATGTTTAAGCAGGCGTCATCTGAGGTTGGAGATGGACCTCTTCTAGACGGCAGAGTATTCAGGAACTTTCTCTAAAGTTTAAGAGGTTTCATTAATTGACTTCTCTCTCAACATAGGGAGAGAGTGAGCATCGTGAATGCCCATAGGGAACTCTTCCAAAACGATAACTCTTGTCTCCCTCTGCCTACTGCTCCAATCCATCCACTAAATGAATAATTTAAACAGAGAACTTTGAAATCATCCCAATTCCACCTTCCCATTCCAGTTAATTGGGGAGTTGTGGTATGTTTATATTACAAATTCGAGGATTGGCTACATAAAGGAACGAAAAGTCCTGCTTAGAAGAGATTCCTACCAATAGATGGAGTTCCTTTAAAATTCAACGCCATTATGGGAATTTTCTCTAAGCAGAATTCCCAAAATCATTAACTTTACTCAACTACATTCCTTGGATGCGACTTCGATTGTCACGCGCAAAGAAGAGTTAAGTGTACGAACTAGGATAATCATTTTTTGTATGTTGATGTTGACGAGGACTGTATCAAGACTGCGACAATCTTCAATTGTCTTGCCGGCTATCGTTGCCATAACTTTTGAAAGAGTAAATGAAGATAAATTCTGGAGTGTCATTACATTAGCAGAATAACACAAACAAAAACATATTACTTTTTACGTATGTCGCAAGTATTAACTATATTTTTTATCACATCAGTATTAATTTCTGATGTTCTATTAAAATTTATTGTTATTTTTGTTAGTATCTACTAATAAGTAAAGCAAAATAAAGTGTAATCGAACCTACTTGAAATTTAAATTAAACCGTTTATTGAATTTAAATTAACTCAGAAAAATTGACAACCACTGTGACCGAGAAATGACTTTACATATATACATACAATATATCATATTCTGATCGCCATCAATTGTAGGTGTGAATTCACATAAAAGCAAATATTTTGTTAATGTAAGTACAGAATCACATACTTACATATTACACATACGAGTATAAATATTTCGTTCTTGCGGATTCGTGCGGAAGTAACTATACTGTTTGTATACGTACGGATTCAGATATAGCTAAATATTTTATTAGTATAAGTGCAGTGTTAGAATAAATACGAACTCAGATATCGACAAGTTTCTTTAATCTACACCATCTTTGAAAATAACGCACATTTAATATAATAATCAAAAAAATATCAAACATACTCAAAAAGCAAATTTATGATTTGCCTATATGTAGTACTTTTCATACAAGCCGATGATGTATGATAGTTTAAGCGAAGTTTTTAGGCTGCTTTGTGTTTACTTTTCAACATGGATTGTAACTTTAATGGTTAACAAAATTACTAAATATATTGGATATTTTCAACTGTGGAATGAACAGATTTACAATACGTTTGTATAATAACTAAGGAATAACTTGTATTACAAATAAACGTGTCAGCAGATAAAAAAATGGGAGTGGGGTATGCGGCAACGAACGCATAAAAGTTCTGAATATATATATATGTATCTGAGTCTACATTTATAATTAAAAGATATTCTTATATCTGAACCAGCAAAACACAATGTTTTTATGTGAATGCATATACTTAAGCTAAATATTTATTTGTATGTGAATCAGCGCTTTCACTAAGAAAATATTTGCTTTTATACAAATCTGATTTATATTAATAAGATATTCGCTTATATCTGAACCCGTATTATTATAACAAAATATTTTGCTTGTAAAACTTCTGATATTGTTTTAAGAAAGATTTTCATATCAGTTACGTGTAAACAACAGTTATTGGAAAGTTTTTTTTTTCTTTATTGGAAAAGCTTAACGTTGAGTTGAACACGGTATTGTAAAATGTTAACCACAAACATCCGAGATATGTTTCGCTAAAGAAGGGAGGGAGAGACTGAAAATGGAACAAGAACAATAGGAGCCTGAGGTTACTGTGGTTTCCATTAACTTTTACGTACCTACTAGCTTGGCAAAATGAAATCGAACTGCATTTACCACTCCCACTCTCTCTGCCTGAGTACACTGTATCCAATCCGCACGAGATTTTCTATGCAAATATCTGTTTTGTTTTGCATGCATTAACGACAAACATTTCCATTGTTGCTCTTTTCAGTCTTTAATTAATTACCTAGACTTTTGCATATACGAAATGTGGACAAAAATGGTATTTCATATGAGTACTTGTATGTGGGGAACGTATGAAGGCCTACGTATATCGTATATATATTTTGTAATGTTATATTCACCTACAATTTCAGAATATTATTTTTCCTTGAAACGGAATATTTCTTTAAGATATTGCTTAGTTCATTCTGTAAGCTATGTTGTCTTTTTTTTTTCTTTTTGTATTTATGAACGAAGGAGTTTAGAACTTCGAGTAATACAAACACATCAACGCTTTTCTGAATCTAAACACATCAATTATAGCTACTCATGGAGCTGCATTTACATAATGAGACTAACAGCTCTACAAAACAAGACAGCAACACTACATCAAGAAAGGCAGAAGGTTATATACCGATAGCTGATTGGCACAGTGACGTATTACAATTTTCTTGATGCGCACCCTGTAATTTTACCCGCGGATTAAAAAAAAATGTTGTGTATAAGCCGCATAATTTTGACCTTTTATACTAACCTAATCAGTAGTTAGATCTTACCTGCACAAAAGCAGTAGAAAATTACAAGAACAAAACATAAAAGACTATCTTCAACATAAATATTATCTCCAGCATAAGAAATATTTCAACGCTTGTTGTGTTGCTAGATTTTGCTTTAACGAATACGTTTTGTGATACAGAAGTCAAGAATATTGATGTATTTTAGTACCCCAGTAGCAGCTGCTGAAATTAACTGTTCCAATATTTTCAGTTTGTTTCATTTCTATGTCATACATAAGGATTATTTTGAATTATTTTCACAAAATTTACGAATTTTCTTTTACTTATTTATTACTGTTTTCCAAAACAGCAATAAGTCTACTGCAGATCAGAAAAGATGCATATGCATAAAAGACCAATCTTCAAGTTTCTGCAATTCCATCATATTGAAATACAATGAGGTGATAAAAAAATATTCTCAACAAAATTGCGGTTGAAACAATCTCTTGGATTTTCCCAACAGAGCAATTACCATTGTTCTTCCTATAAACACACACACAGAGCAATAAAGAGAAAGAAGGAAAGAAGTCAACTTTTCTCCTACCTTCGCTTTCATCATCTTTATCAACTTCATGAGACCCACGAGAACCATTTCTCTTCAGATGTGGGACTCCTTCACCTGCATAGACTTCATACACAATCTATAGCTTATGGATGAAAGTGTAACAGGCACAGCACTTAAGAACATTTTATGTATATACGATGTATATGGACAGTGAGAAAGACGATATAAAAAGAAAGAAAAGAGAAAGGAGGAAGAGGTAAGAAACAAAGGAAGAAAAATAACGAAAGGAAGGAGGAAGAAGGAGAAACAAAGTAGAAACGAGAAGGAAAGGAGAAAAGGAACGAGAAGTAAAAGGGAACAAAGAAAGGGAGCGAAAGACAAAATGTAAGAGAAAGAAGAAAAAGGAGAAACAAAGTAAGAAAGGAGAAAAAGTAATGAAGCAAAGAACGAAAGAAATAAGAAAAAACACGAGATAAAGGAGAAAGTGAAAGAAAGGAGAAAGAAGGAAGAAAAGAAACGGACAAACGAAGAAAGGATAAAGAAGAAAATAGAACGAAAGGAAAAAAGAAGAAGGAAGGAAGGAAGGAAGGAAGGAAGGAAAGAAAGAAAGAAAGAAAGAAAGAAAGAAAGAAAGAAAGAAAGAAAGAAAGAAAGAAAGAAAGGAAGGAAGGAAAGAGAGAGAAAAACTTGTTCCTTTATCAAGAATAGAAGTCACTATTCTTTCAATAATTGGACAACCTTTATTGAAGGAATATTGACTTTAGCTTAACCCCTTTTCCTCAAATAACGCGTATATGTAAATAAAGTTGAAAATGGGGAATATAAAAATCGTTAAAGTTTAGAAGTGATTTATAATTTAAAAGTAGAAGAGGAATTGTGAAAACGAACGATACCTATTATATTAACGAGGTAACATCTGAAATATGTACCAATCCTAAAAGATTTTGGTCCCTCATAAACTCAAGAAGATGTCAGTCACGTGTTCCGACAGAGTTAATTTACGATTCGGCTAGAGCGGCTGGTGAAAAGAGGGTACATCTATTGAATGAATACTTCTCCAACAATTTCTGTGTCCAATCGCCTCCTTTGCCACCTCCTCAGCTTCAACCGATCTGTTCACATTCACTGTCTTCATTAAGTACATCATCTGATGAGGTAAAATATCTGCTTTCTTCTTTACCTCTAAATCGTTCTCCCGGCTATGATAACATTAGTGCTATTTTTTTACGTAATACTGCTGAGTCATTGACTTACCCTTTTTCTCGTATTCTAAATAGATGTTTTACCGAAGGTGTATTTCCTTCTTCTTGGAAACAGGCTAATATTATACCCATTCTGAAATCTGGAGATAAGACCCATGTCTCTTCATACAGACCAATTTCTCTTTTATCTATTTTATCTGTGGTGTGTGAAAGAATCATCAAAGATAGACTTTATAATTTTGTCTCACCCTATCTAGACTCTGCTCAACATGGCTTTCTTCCTGGTAGTTCCACTCTTACAAACCTGTCCTTGTTACTCTCTGATGCTACCCAATGCCTGTCCAATAACACACAACTTGATGTCATCTATCTAGATCTTAGTAAGGCTTTCGATAGAATTGATTGTAATCTTCTTCTTTATAAATTAACTCACCGATTCAATATCCATGGTAACTTCCTTTCATTATTGCGAGACTATCTCACTGGCCGCGAACAGCGTGTTGTTCTTTCTGGATCATCTTCTAATTTTGTTCCCGTTCTCTCTGGTGTACCTCAAGGTAGTGTTTTGGGCCCCCTCCTTTTCCTTCTATACATGGACGATCTCCCATCCCATCTCTCGTCATCTGAAACCAAAATTCTTCTTTTTGCTGACGACTGTAAATTATTTCGAGAAATCAGATCATTACAGGATGTTGCTGATCTCCAAAATTCCATCTCTGACCTCTTGGACTGGTGTGATGCGTGGAACTTGAAAATAAATCCCTCAAAATCTTCTTTTCTTACTATTTCATTAAAGAGGAATCAAATCCCATCTGCCTATATCATTGATGATAATCCTATTGCTAAAGTTTCTTCTCAAAAGGACCTTGGAGTGGTATTTGACGAGAAACTTCTATTTGCTGATCACGTGACTTCTGTAACTAACAGTTCTATGCGCTTACTTGGTCTTCTCTATAGATTTACAGAAATTAAGGACCTTCATTCATTGAGTATGTTCTACAAAACCTTCATCTCCCCTAAAATTGAATATTGCTCTCCAATTTGGAACATGGCTAGCATTTCTAATTTATCTCATATTGATTCTGTTCTGAACTTTTTTCTTGCTATAGTCAAAAGAAGAATACCATCAGTACGTAGCTTCAGCAAACCAGAGTTATTATCCGTTCTTGGTCTCCACGTACCCTCTTTTCGTCGCAAGCTGGCAGATTTGATGTATTTATACAAGATACTTAACGGTAACCTTAGAACTGGAGAGTTGATATCTAAATTTTACTTCCGTGTTCCCTTGCGTATAACCAGAAATAATAACCTCCTTCATTGTGCCACGCCTAGGCTAAGTATACTGCAGCGCTCATTCCATAGACTAGTAATTATGTACAATAACCTTGACTCAAATATTGATATTTTCGGATCTGAACACACTTTCCATCGAACGCTAAATACAAATATGTGAGTTATTCCTCTTGTGTAGTATAATCGTTATGTTTTTTATATCAATTGCTGTGTTATGTGTTGTTTAAAATTTAATTTCATGTTATTTAGTTTGTAGTTAAGTTATTTAGTTTGTTGTGAAGTTATTTAGTTTGTTGCATTGTTATTTTGTTTCTGTGTAAAATGGCAACTCAAGCTGTATCTGAAACTTAATAATAAATAAATAAATAAATAAATAAAATAAGTGGGATAGGGATGTTGCTTCATACCCACTTTACGTATTACATCTAGAAGGGGTTGTAAAGAAGAAAAGCTGCAATAACTAATGAAGATTTACAGTTGGAGGAAGAAAAATAAAATGCAATAGATTTGTATACGATATTATTCTCTTGCGGAGAAAGAAACAACGGTTAAAATATATTAAATTAGCTTAGAAGCAGCTGAAGTGAATCTAGAGTGGGGATAAGGATTAAAAAAATTTGAAAGGAATGGCATTTGGGTGAAAGTACAGTAAAATTTGATATTGGAGGAGAAAAAGTGGAATTGAAAACACTAAAACCATAGTAAACCTTTCATATTGGAAGGAAATAGTAGAATTCAGACCACAGAAAACTTGATTTTGGAAGAAAAACGGTAGAATAGAAATCCAGCTTCAAATATCTATAGGAAGTATTATAAATGAGCATATGACATATGAAGCAGAAGAAAATATTCTTATCCACTGACTAAGAAGAATTTTTATCAGAGCCATGAACAAAAAGTTAAGCAAGAGATAGATTAAATGTGATATTGGGCTACATGGAGTGGAGCTGAGTAAAAGATGCTTTAAAATGTATAATAAATTCACTTTATATACAACGTAGTAAAAGAAAGTGTAGTTTTGTAAAGAACTATAGGTTAATCTATGTGTTGAGAGCCACATCAAATATACATCCAAATCTACGTCGAAAACTTTACAAGGAAACCAAATATTACATCACGGAAATGATAAATTACTGACATGTGTAAGGTTTAAACCAAAACCCGATCCATTTCAGAAATACATTTTTTTTTCTATATTTGTTGTTTCAGAGTTATTGTCACTGTTTTCTTAATACGAGTTTGTTTCAAATATTATTTGTGATAACTTATACTGAACTCAGTGTTGCCAAAAAAAAAAGCGAGGAAATTTCAATTCGTACAGGGAACATTTAATTGTAAAGTTTACAGGAAAGGAAAATTTTCCTCACAATCGCAGAGGAAATATTTTAATATATTTATTTCTTCATGAGTAATTTACCTGAATATAAAAAAATAATGTTGGTTTGTCTAACAAAGTTTTATTTCGAAACTATAATATATTTGTGGGTATATGTGCTTTAATGATCATATACTTTCTTTGAAGACATGCCAGGGTTGAAATTTACTTCCTGATTGATTGCATGGTGGGACGTACACTCTATTTTTCTTTAATATGCTGGCTGCAGAAGTATATGATTATTGCTATTTAGTAATCGAAGACAAAGAATAACAACATTCTACATATCCATTCTTCAATTTCCTATTTCTAAGTGTTTTGTGTAATTCTTTTCTGCGTTATTTTTATTTTTGTGTAATTTTATCGAGTTTCAAGTTTGGATACATTTTAACGAGGCCTTTCTTTCCAGGGAGTTGTGATTTTTTCCCTCCTGAAAATATTGTTCATCTTTCCGAATATCATCTATCCTAAATCAACTCTTCTTGTTTTCAGATGTAGAACTTTACAACTTCTACTTCCCGGTTTTCATTTCATTTTTCTGATTTTATTCAATCATATTTATTTACATTTAGGTCTGTCATACTATGGACATATTTTTAGGTTCTTATAATAATATCCTCAAAATGTTACAAGTAAAATTGATAATCTGAAATGATTAGCAGAATTTTCAAAAATTGAAGCGATTAACGTGGGACATTTGTAATAAAGAAATCTCATGTAACTGAGTTTGTTTTGAAAGAGTAGAATGGTTCTTCCAACAGAAACGCCAGTGGTTCATTGAGCTCGTAATAACATCTGTAAACAGAGACTTTGCTCAGTTTCACGCAGTCTTCCTTCAAACTGTATTAGCCCCGTTGCAGACACATCCCATTTCAGGCTTTAGTACCATCTGGTCTGTTTCAATAGAGTAGTACACTTACATAGATTTTTTCTAAATTTTTACTATTTTTTCCTGCGGACTTCAAAGTAAGTCCATAGCACTGGATGTGACTAAATTGCCTAACACTTGTGTACATCATTTTTAGAGTCGTTTACAAAGAAAAGTATTCATAGAATGGAGCAAGATTAACTAAATTAATCGAAATCCGCACTATCCTCTCTTCAATTTCTGCATTCATTCACCCTACCGTATACTCTTTTGTTTAATACTCACAGAAGAATCTTCGTTGAGTGCGCTATTAGGCAAATGGTTCGGCAATCTTCATATCTTCTGGCATTCTTCTCTTTCAATGGAATTATTATTGTTTCTGAAAACTTGCTTGGACATTCTTATGAGTCATAAGCTCGTTAGAGTCGTAACGTTTCACGCTTTCTTTTCTCTCCTACCTTTTTATCAATTCAAATAGAATAGCATCTGCAACCATTACTTTGCTATTTTCCATCCCACTAAGAGCCTTCTCTAAATATTTTGAACTCGTTATCATCATAACTTACTTCTGCTTCTTCTACATTTAATGTCTCTGTGTGTTGGGACGTTTCATACAATTTTTCTATGTATTCCATCCACATATCTAATATAACTTTCCGATCACTAACAATTTTGAGACTCTCTTGCTTTCTCTGTTTCTTTTCGAGCTCATTATTTAGTTTTCTGTACATCTTTTTACCTTCTTCTGTATCTATACGCTTCCATTTTCTTCTCTTTCATAATCTTCAACTTTTCTTCTGTAGCCCATTCTTTCTTATTTTTCTTCTTTGTACTCTATTACTTCTTCTGCTACATCGAACAAACAATGCTTTACAAAATTCTACTGTGTTAGTACTTCCATCTGTTCCTACCGAATTTAAATAGTTTTTTTGTTTGTTTTAGCTTTTCCTCAAATTTCTCTCTCATCGCCTCATTTTTAAACTTCTCCAGTGCTAAATTTCTTATACCTGTATTTCCTCTATCCACATTTTTCAGTATTATGTCCACCTCAGTAAAGATCAAGTTATGGTCAAGGCAATATCGGCTCCAGATTCCTCAAATAATTTCTACCAGTCCTGAATTAGCTAGCATGTAGTAAATCTGAAACCTTTCATTGTCTGGGAAACGTGTCCAAGTATATCTTCTTCTTTTATGTTATATAAAGCACGTGTTTCCCTCCATCAGTGAACACTGCCTACCAAAATCAAGTAATCTCTGGTCTCTTAGGTTTCCTTTTCCACCCACTACTGCTTTAAAATCGCCACTCAGTATGATACATGTACCTAGTGTTCGATTTAAGCAATTTTCAGAGAGGGGAAAGAATAAGTGGAGAAAGATGTATTATACGGTATTTTGGGATCGTCCATATCCCAGGCTAGAGGTATATATAGTGGACTCTCGTTAATTCGAACTCCAAGGGGATACGAAAAAGATTCGAATTATTCAAAATTCGAATTCACCGAAACATATATTATTAATGATAATCAGTATAATTGAACTACTTACTACTGTATAAACAAGAATAATTAACATGCAGTGAATCTTACGTAAAAACTTAAATACTTTTATGCGTGGTCCTATAGCGCAAGCAAATAAATTTCCTTCACAATAATTAAGCTACTAGTAAAAGAAAAGCGCACTTAAATTTAAATAAGTGCAATCTAGCTAATGTATTGATACATAAAATCATATACATTATGACGGTTCTTGGTAAGTGAAGAATTCCTTCCTCCCGGAGTACCAATCCGTACAATAATTTACCGGGCAGTAATTATACGTGTACGTCCCACTTCTCTTGAAAAGAGCGCCGCGGGATGATATAGCTTCCGTGATAACGAGCGAGGACAAAGGCAACCCTACTGCTCACCCTTGGGGTCCTGTATAATACTTCCAAACCAGTAAGCCAGTGAATTCCGGAGACAAAGGTTGGTGGAACGGTAATACCGATAATAGGTCCTCTGAGCCCCGAAATACTGTAAAAACGCACAAAAATCAACAAATAGATGAATGTGTGCAAATGGCGGGTAACGGTCGCAAAGTGCGTGACGAACGTTGAATCACTTGAAAATGGGTGAAAAACACTGTATTTAGGCGGAAAACCACGTTTTTAGTATTTGGAGCCCCGGCTCAAAAATCCACAACACTTCTACTGACTCCGACCAAAATATTGAAAAATGTCACTTTTGGTGAAACTTCACGAAATACCTTAGTAGAGATGTTTTCTTCAGTATTCCAATAAATACTAACACTTTTCACACCATTTAGAGTACTTTATTACTCTTTTCAGAAATCGAACTTTTTCCGGAATTATGGTATTCCGTCGGTATAAAAGGTAAAACATACACAAAAACGCCAATAAGTTGATATGTTACTACAAAGCAATGAATATATTTAATATTTGACCTGATTACAGGGCACACACGCGATTATTCTTTTGTGTGTGCGTTTACTTCTGTAGGCACGTGATAATTTTACCAAAAATTGAGTGCGTTTGAATGTGTCAAAACAGGAGTAACATACACAATAATGCACTTTACTAATAACGAAACGATCAAAATGCTTTTGATATAAATTATAAGAGATTATCGTTAATGATAATGTTCATCGGCCGGGTACCCGTAAAGCGTTGAGCCCAACGTTACACAATTTTTACTTAATTTTGCAATTATATTTTCCTTACGCTCTTACGACGTTTACGTACACCTGTGCTCCATGAACATTCGAGTCCGATGAAGTATATTTTATACTTAACATGCACAACAATATTTATTTTTCATTAACAAGTAACAAGGTTGTACTTCACATTAGTTGACGGAGTACAATTAAATTTCTCGACATTCGGCTTTAATCTCTGAACGTGCTTTGTTGACATATACCCGATAGGCACTGATCAAGAATTGTTATATTATATTTCAAGTGTCGCTTTAACAGACGTCCTGACAGTTTGAAGAAATTGTATGCGACTTGTATCACAATCTTTTTAATAGTATTATCTTTACTTTTACGAGTTAGGTTTTCTCGAATATTACTTCAGTTCAATGTACTTGTAGCGCGCGAGTAATTCTATTGTATCACAGTATTACATAATTTACGCTATTAGTATCTTTTTTATAATACAGGAGTTTTGAACTGACTACTTAGGTTCCGTACAAAACTTTTTTTTTTCTTACAATTCTTGTGTTTGCATTGATTTTTTATTTATTTGCTTTCGAGTCCAATGAATGCTAGCAAGTTACGACTTACTTTATTTCATACTCTAAGGATGCATTCGAGTTTGTAATGATGAATAATGTTGTCTAGATTTTCTCTACTATTTTGTAATTCAACAACATAACACAAATAAACCGTACTACTACTACGACTCTAAACTAAATATACCAATAGAATAATAGGATCCTTTATTTAGTTGAATTGTATTTTTTTTTTTCAGTTATTGCCCACAGAAAGACTATCTAAACGAAGGCAAGGTGGAAACGCGTATCGGATAATCGACAACGACGTTAACAATAGCGTCCGAGCATCAACAACCCGCGTTTAATCACGTGACTTCTTCTTTGTTTTCAAGAGCACTGTTGACGATATGTAACTGATGCAACGATGCTACACATAATCCGATGTCATTTCCCTCGACACAAGAAAATATATTCCTTTCTTAAGCTTGCAAATAGTCACTGCAAATATGTAATTAGATTTCAACAGGTTGTCTATAATTAAGAGAAACGAAAAGGGTTACCTTCAGTGCGGCGTACAAGTCATCCAGCAAAAATAGGTATACATTACTCGTTCCTATGCGGTGATGATCCCAGCTTTTCGTCCGGTTTTTGTGTTCCTGTAAATCCTTGGAACTTACTGATCCTTTTGCACTATAAGTTTTGTATATATAAGTAATTACACTTGTACAATGAGAGTTTTTTGTCACTGGCGCACACTTAATGTTTCCTCTCCGGGCAGCGCGCAATGTCTTCTGCTGTCTCGGACGATGCAATGTTGCCAGCTCTCTCGGGCAGACTTGTCCAGCACCAACACAGACATACGCCGGGCGTTGACTCAAGCGTCTCTTCATGCATGCGACGATATCAATGCGTGTCGGAATATAAAAAATTACTTTAAGAATATCCAATTGCACTAAATGTTATTATAATCATGTGAGGGCGAATTACCTGTCCGTCACAACATGTGTGACAACATTAGTTATTTCGTGATTCGTATTTCCTTTGGTTTGTTTATTTTTACACGATTAACAAAATATCAATTTCATTCATTGTGTGAACTCAAGGCATTTAAGAAGAATCTCACTTTTTTTTTTGTCTTACAAAACATTGGCTACTGGACATCTACACAAGAAAGAAATAGACATTCGAATGTCACTGAGTCTCTGGTGAAGGCTTCATACCAGCAAACAACGGCGCCTGTCTCTGCATAGTTGTAAACCAGTTGAAACTGCACTCTTCTGTTTGCTATCTGGCCGTCACTAAAAATTCCTGGAGTAAATGTCTGAGGCATTGGAATTCAGGAATACTGTATTTGCTTTCCTTTTCGATTCATGAAATCGTGACTTCGAATTATCCAAATAAGAGGTTTGAAAATTCGAATTACATATGAAATTTTAACATTGGTTTTTAATATGAATTTCAAGGGGAACAAACTTCTGTTCTAATTAAACAATAATTCAAATTTTCCACGTTCGAATTACAGAGAGTCCACTGAATCTGTAAACAGAGCCAGGGAAGATTTTTGCAGAGAGAGGAAATTCCAACTATCCCCCGCTACAAATCCAAAGATTACACGCACCCTTCTGTTCTTTCTAAATAAAATCCTCCAGATATTCACAGTTTATTTCGGCCTCTTCTCCCAGATGTTTAGGCCCTTCAATCGTCCTTTCAGTCTTACCATCACCATGCTCCCAATTGGCACAGTCTACTTTCCTCACCTTTTCTTTCAGATGCTTTCCAAGGACTGCACCTACTCGATTGCTTCCTTCTCCTCGATCCCAATTAATTCATCTTGAATTTCATCAGTTCCTTGTCATCATCACTTACTGGTCTTAGATGGATAAAGAAAGGATCTTCTGGTTAAATTTGGTAGGTATGCACAGTTTGGTGCAGATCAGTCTAACGGTGTGGATTTGTATATCATATACATATTGTAATTTTTTTAATAACATGATTATTCGTGCCTATACAAATTCTTTTTCTACATAGTACAGAAGACTCGGGTTCTTTATAAATACTTTCTGTGCATGCTTATAAATACGAATATAATGTATCTTCTTGGCAGAAATAAGGTACTTTTTTATTTATTGAAAAATGTTCTTTTTAACGAACCCAAAATGCCGGTTTGTCGTTTTATTTCACTTTACATGTCTGTCAAATTTATAACGCAGGCTAACGCCTCAATCACGGTGGATTGAGAAAAAATTATTTCATCTGAGTTCAGCGGCCACGATTTATCGTGTCTTTATTTAATCTGATCACTAAAACTGGCAGGTCCGTTTCGTTTGGTTAGTCTCTCTATTCAAAGAATTCAAGTTAGTTCAATCGTACGAAGTTCAGTGTGTTGTCAAAGGATCCGCCGTAAGTTTATAGTACAGTAGACAAGGTGCTCTTTAATCCGGCACGTTCGAAACCACAGCCGTGCCGGATTAGCGAACGTCAATATAGTTTTAACGGAAATACCAAATAAAAATTATATAGCTTGTTGTATAAGCTACATTGCGAGACTACAGTACAGTACAATGATATTTAAAACAAACTGTACATGACGCAAGCGGCTCGATCTATGCCGGTCAAAGTGCTGAACCGAAGAGTACCGGATTACTGAGTGCCTACTGTATCATTTCTTCTTCTTCTTGCAGTTATTTATTTACTTTCTGAGGTTGCTTACAAAGATGAATATTATTAGTCTTGTTAACGTAAAAATGACATAATTATCTTTAATAATAATTAATATAGCCTTAATTGAGTTGGTTTTAAATTTTCTTCTTTTTTCCAACTGACAACTCTACATAGTAGGCATTAATGTCGTAACTTCAAACAATTGGATGCTATACCTTTATTTAATGGATCTTGTTGAAAACCAACAGCCATAGAAATTGCACATAAAACTATAATGAACGTGAAATTAAACATCGTTTTCATTATTGATTATTCTACACTTCAAGGCGCGACAAAATAAGTAGCGCGCATCCATTACATAGGAGTGTCTAACACTCAAAGGCATGGTCAAGATAATTCAGCCAAACAATAACAGATGGCAGACTTGTGTTGCAAGCAAAGTTGAAATCCCCCAACAGCGCAACTAGCAGAATTCCCTACATACAGGAGGAAAATACCAGCAGTGCCGACACTGCAGGAGGTGCCAAGATTTGAGAGCGCTTAGCAGGGAAGTCTGAAGAAAATTACGTTTGCACAAACAACCGTACATTGTCAATCACTCACATTAAATTATTTGAAATCGTCTAATTTTGAGATAATTCTCCAGAACTTCACACTGGGCGGAAATTCTTATCATTTTATTCGACGAGAAGGTGTTTTCATCGAAAATTACTTCATTTCAATCCAAAAGATGTTTAAGGGAACACACTCGCTTCGGATAGAAAATATGATCTTCCGATGTAGGATTCCGATACTCTACGTATGTAATTTATTCTTCAAACTTGAAAGGGTGATTTCTTATATTTTTACAATTGTTCTCAATGCGTCATGATTAGAGTTAAATTCGTTATCTGCCATTTGTTACCGCGAAGGTTATCGAAAGATGAAACCCTACTGTGAAGTTAATCGCGTTTGGTCAAAAATTACAGCAGCTTTGAACGCTGTTCTCAAGTACTTGACGTGAGAAAAGAGGTCCTTTGGTAGGCATTCTCTTGCAGCTGCCCAGCTAGCGTAGGCGATAGAGCGCTGGTGCGGAGGTAGGAGGATCAACTTCCGCGTTTCTTTCAGGGTGGATGGGTGACCGGGAGTTTTACTCCCCATGGAATGACCCCCTCCCCCTCAGATAATCTTAATAAGAGATTAAAATATTCCACACCGTAGATGTTAAAATACTCCTCGAGAGGTTTACTCTGAAAGAAACCCTGTGCATATAAATATCTACTAGATGAGGAACATGGGGGTTATCGAATTTGAATTTAATTTTATTTAAGTTCATTAGACATCTTTGACTCAAGCCTGGACAGGTTAGAGAGGAGAAACGAGGCAGGAAAGTCGTCCAAGCCTAGCTACAACGGATATTATCTTAGTGTGACCAAGGGAAAATTCTGAAGAAAACAACTCAGTGAATATGGTTGACAACCGGGAATGCGCACAGAACCTTTCAAATGCGAAGCCAACGCTCTGCAAACTGAGCTGTATCCACTCGGTCATTGCTGGTTGCTGTTGTATAATTTACACATAGAAATCATTTCTTTTGCTTTATTCCCAGCCTTGACAGCAATAGCATCTCAGGTTCAGGTCAATTACTCAGTTAGTCTGTTTTAATATTCTACAATTTCTCATGAAAAATTCGAAAGAAAACAATTTTGTGGGTTCCCAAATCCACAAACTCATCAAAGACAATGAATTTAAAAAAAACGTACACAACTGGAAAACAGAATTAAATATAATTCAGGTCAGCTTGTTCGAACAAAAAAAACAATGGTGGAAATCATGTGGACAACTTTAAGATATTTACTTGCATAATGAGCGCAACTTTCTCCAGCACTCACTGCTGGCTTCTTCCTACAAAATGTAAGTGACGTCAACCATAAACAAGATGAAAGATTTTACCATCCACGGCAAGACACGAAAAATGAGTATCAAAGGTAGACGAAATGCAATTATGATATTGAAAAAGAGATTCAAAGGCGAAATAAGTGGTAAAAAAGTGACAAATATGTAAACCAATCAACAAGTTTCGCCACGCCTCCATGAACATCCAATAAGCACATTTGTATACCCCAGCGTTGCTGATATGTATAATACTCTGTAGTTTACTACCATTATGCACAATCAAAATACGTGCTTGACGCATCTGGGATGTGGAAAATTGGCAACATGTTCTGTGGACTTGAAATGATACTGCTGACGACGCGAGCATGCTAACGTCTAGGGCACCCAAAGATCATTATGGCCCCACATTGGGTAATTGAACGTTCCTTCTACTTGAAGTTTATTCCTAGGGGTATACGCTGAAGCAAGAATTAGATAAGGTAATTTGTGTAATTTTATTCAGTCTAGGGATACATCTCAGCTGCACCTACTGTTTGGATGAGCCTCGTGTTTAAATACAAGAAGCATATTTTTAAAGATCCCACCACATAAATGACATTTCCATTTCGCTCTTGTCCATAGTATTCGACACTTCGTTTGTGTCACTACAATAAATATAACTAATCTTTAGAACCAAAGTAGTCTGCATCATTGGAAAAAAGTCCCTTCATATAATAAGAAAAGAGCACACAAAGCTTCATTTAATCAACTTCCGTAAATTATATATTGTTCGACAACGAAGCATGTCTCTACTATAAAAAGCATTTGACTTTATTCGATTACACATCTAGGATCTGAATACTTTTCTTTCTTTAAGGATAAAAAATACAACATAGAAGCAGAAAGTCAATTCAAGAACACTTTCGTGAAAATTTAAACTCACTTTCTGTGTCATTTCAATTTTCGAGAATTATGTGCTTTGTGAAATTTTGTCCATTACATGTATCTAATAAAACTTTAATTTAATCTACATTACATGGACATTCACGGTAGGAAATCATAATCCATAAGGGGAAGGGGGGGGGGAAGTTGCATCAAAATCCCAAACGAAAAATCGAGTCATGAAATGAGACATGGTGCATCTGGTTAGAACATATGAAGAAATGGATATGTACAAAGATACATCTGCTGAGCACGAGACGGTGAGGGGGAGGGTCACGTCGATGGGAGGAAACCAAGACTGTGTTTACAAATGAGTAATTGTCGACTAACCATACCACTGCAGCTGCACAATGCAAAAGAAAGAAGAATAAGAATGGTTTAGTCATCTCAGAACCATCTTGAGATCGGCCATTTTGATTTCGACTGGAATTTTATGTGAAAGTGTATTCATGTAATACATCAATTTTGAAAAAAAAATGCTCTACGAAAGGAACCATGAAATACGTTTAAGGAAATCGTTATTCATGTTGAAGTTATGTTAATTCCATAAGAATACGTTTTGGAGTATACGAAGAAAGCAGGCCAAGAAATATAACTATGATAATCAAACTGGAATTTGTAGCTTAGAACGCTATATATTTCACTACAACAGTTTAGTATTTATGCTTTGTAATTATAGAAGTACACTGTCTAGATAGTGTGTATGCGCTTTGGAAAGGAAGTTGACATTTTTGTGTAAATGAAATCACAGCCAAAACAGAGACACATGTTTTGAAGTTTATTTAATAATTTGGTAGATCCTAACACAAAATAACTTCACATATATAAAGAATACACGGATATTAATATTATCTTTCTATAAAAAAAATCGAGTTCAACTTAATGGATCCAGTAACTTATTTCTTTCCGGTATTTACAAAACTCGAGCTAAATTCAAGATGGCGCTGGAGATAACTAAACATTTTTTCTTATTCTTTCATTTGCTGCTATGTACAACTGCAGTGGTATGGGTAGTTTATAATTACGCATTTGTAACTTTCGTAGCATTATTAGTTCCTTTCCTCCCACCAACTTTAAATACCTGTCCCCAAAGGCAATATGCATTTTTATCAAACCAGCGTAAGTTCACGTCGCCTAATGGATGAAAACATGCCTCCAAATTGAAGATTAATCATCACCATCAGATAACCGAACTACATTGGAACTTCATCCAGCGCCCATGGTCCAGTGGTTACGGTCGCAAATTCCGGAAGGGTACAGAGGAGGTACACAGGTTTGACTCCTGAGACTTGGATTTCCGCCCTGTTCACTACCTTTCCCATGGTTGCCTTTCCGGAAAAGTACTCGTTGACAGTTGCTAACCGTCAAGTCATGTGATGAGCCTAGGCCTGTCTAACTCACAGAAAATAACTAATAAATACAGACGCATCGTTCATTAATTAATATTAACGGTCCGTTGTAACAATAGATAAACAACGTGTCCATGGCTGAAACATTGAGCCAGCCGCAGTGATCGTGAATCCTGGGGCGACAAAAGGTTTCGGGTTCGAATCCCGGCACGTTGTCCTTAAAGTATTGGAACTCATATAATCAGAACGGGCCGGTCAATAGCTACCCAATCCAACTGCTAATGCAATCAAAGTTTTACTCGAGCATCGAGCTATTGGTTAAAGTCCTCTCCAACTTACCAAATGAAGGAGGAGGAGGATATCCAATAGTGATTCATTTCTTTTAAATCCAAAACCATAATTAACACTTTCTTTTGTTATTTTTAAATAAAACACGCCAACCCATTTGTTTAAATAAAGAAGTCGTTAATACTTCAATTACAAAAGCCTAGCACGTGCTTCTAGACCATTAACAACAACTTTGGGAACTTGGAACGTTCCACA
Source organism: Lepisma saccharinum (assembly GCA_022664845.1). NCBI lineage: Eukaryota > Metazoa > Arthropoda > Insecta > Zygentoma > Lepismatidae > Lepisma > Lepisma saccharinum. The sequence continues at coordinate 5,043 of JAGDQP010009830.1, read as the reverse complement.
CCCGGTTCTAAGATAATTTATGGCTCCAATTAGTTTAATAGCTCTATGATTAATAACAACTCATATTCCACTGTTCCAACTTCTTTCAGAACAAGCCTGTACTTTTATTTAACAAAAAACATAATCACCGACCTTGAAAAGTACAAATTCTTCTGCCCATAAACTCTAATATGTGTGCTTTCTTTTTACTGGGTGGAGTTCCCAACAGCATGAACTTTGCGCATGTACTACTCAGGATAATATTTTATGAATTATAGAAAAAAATGTACTTATGAATACATTTATTTAGATTTTTACTTGATACATTATCGGTGTTTTCTGTAGTGTGAACTGAATGGACAATTAGGGAATGGTTAAAGAAATTACAAGTTGGCACAATGACCTCTGTTCATGTCATGATTACACTAAAATTAGCGCATACCTTCTACCAAGGAAAGAATCAAGAAAATTGGTGTGTCTACTAACACCTTCTTTATGCAGAGGGTGTTTTCTGAAAAAGGGCCAGAAACTTTCAAGCTGAAAATCTCCCATAAGGTTGAGAAACTCTTCGTTTATTGAAAAAATCGACTCTTAAATTGAAATATGGCTAAATTTAGACACATTTAATACTCTCTCGAACCAATTTATTCTACTGTCACTTTCCATAATGATAAGTAGGTAATTATTAACATGAAGCCTACCGTTGTAGCAGATAAAATGTTTCCTGAAGGAGCTGGACCATACATGGAGATGGAAGAGGCAGGAGGTTCTGATGGCCTGTTAGTGGATTTGGCAGCAAATGAGAAAGCAGTTCATGCCCACTTTTTCAATGATGTCGAAGATATATTTGATGATGAACGATCTGCTATGATTGTGTTGGTGGCCTTCAGTCATATTGAAGACAAATTCTAAATATCAAGTTTCATGAATAGAGGAAAATAAAACAAATTTCGCTCACTTTTTGTGGATACTTATAAAATCTATTATTAGTCTCATGGCAAATATGGAAAGATTGTACTAACTTCTGCAAATTTTATGTTTTATTGTTGACTAATTATTCTTTTTAAATGTACAAAAATGATAATTACAACAAATATTTATAGAATAAGAAATTCTACTAAAATCATAGAGAAAAGTACAGAAGTATGGTTATTAAATTTTGTTGTACCGGATGGTAAGGGGAAAAACGATGAAACTCAATTTTTTGGTCGATTCCGAAATAGTAGTCCTATTTGTTAAGGGGAAACGATGAAACTCCATTTTTTGGTCGATTTCGAACTAATAGTCCCATTTGTTAAGGAGGAAAATGATGAAACTCCATTTGTGGTCGATTTCGAACTAGTAGTTCTATTTGTTAAGGGGAAATGATGAAACTCCATTTTTTGGTCGATTCTGAACTAGTAGTCCCATTTGTTAAGGAGGAAAATGATGAAACTCCATTTGTGGTCGATTTCTAACTAGCAGTCCCATTTGTTAAGGAAGGAACGATGAAACTCCATTGTTTGGTTGATTTCGAACTAGTAGCCCCATTTATTAGTTTACAAGGTGTATTACAATGGTGTAATATACCGGTACCTAGAATAATTATTGCTCACATTAAAAGAATGTTTAAACTATTCAGTGTGTTTCAATGGGACTTAAAACTTTGTCTTATTCTTTTGCCAAATAAGTCCAGATGGAGTTTCATCGTTTTTCCTCCTGGTCCCTCAAATATTATAGCTTTATAGCTATTTTGATTCCCATACAATCTTGATCCAAAACTCAATATCCAGACTCAAGGGCAATCTTTCTCGAACACGAAGGAATTCTCAATTTATGCTTGGTATGATTTTTGTGCTCGCTTTGACGACAGTTAATATGAAAGTTTGTAACATTCCTCTTTAAACACCTTGTATACAGTTTCAGTCATGATAAATTCTCATGTGGAAAGGCCCAATTTTATTCCGTGGCCTAACAGTAAGTTCACATACCCTAAAAATAGCCCAGTCAATAAAGACCCTTAAACATCAAACTTCGCAAATAATTAGGGTAAATCTAATTTTAACCCATTGATAGGCCACTACCACACGAACATTTTTACAAAAGTCCCCCAAAATCCTCCTGGAGATTCTGCCCTCCCCCTCCCTCAAACGTTCAAAATGCCAATATATAGGGCACAGCTATTATCTCTGTTACTAATGATCGGATCAAGTTCGACTTTATTTGTTTTGTTTGTAATTAAATGGGCTACAAAATTGGTTCTCTTCATATTTAAGTTAAACCTAATATTTTTTATATATATTAATTTAAGAAAATATGTGGAAAAAGTAGGTTTTTTACTTTGAAACTGTTCATTTTTGCGATATATATATATAATAAATAATAATAAATCACAGCCATATTCAATCCACTAGTGGATGAGGCCTCTCCCCGAAGGGAGGAGTTGGTCTACTGCTCCCACGCTGACCAGACGGGTTGGGAGAGGAGAGCCGAAGCTCTCACTGTGATCGCCACTGTATTTTATTCACAGCAGCTCCCCGATTGTCCTCACGATGCTGGGTCAACACCGACATTTTTGAGCCCCCACCGGGAATCGAACCCGGGACCGCTCGCACTGAAGTCGAGCGTGCTACCGACTAGGCTACGCAGGAGCTCATATATATATTTTAGTGTATTACAGTTTTATTTATTTATGTGCGATGCTAACGCTGAGGAGGGGGAGAAAGCAAATATGTTCGGCGTGGGACGCGGCTGCCCTGTCATCGCGAGCAATGTGACTTACTATACTAAGACTTGAATAGTTGATCATGTAATGTGTGAATGAAGTAGATGTAATGGGACTACATCTACTATAAGACGTAAAGTAGATAATCGGGTTTACCGAGGAAATAACAATATGATATACAACGATATAAAATTGTTTTTTATAAAATTTCTAATGCTTATGGATCCACACCATGTTCCTCGGAATAAATTGGAGAGTTTAAGCATGATAACCCACTACAATGCTCGCACATTGAAGAACAGAACAAATTGGCTTTTCTGCACCCACAGTAACCGCCCCATCCACCTTTGTAAGCACTAGATAGTTGATGTAACATGTGGAGCATATGGTTTGGATGTTCCAACTGGTTTCAGTGTTCTTTTGAAATCACCATTGTTTTTGTAGTTTCAATTTTCCAAACCCACTCTCTGGCGGGTAGTTTGTTTTCTAAGTACCTCTGAAATTGTATAAACTATAAAAAAAGCTCTTAAGTATTGATAGGATGCTTCTGAGGTCGGCGGTACTTTTGCCAAGCCAAAGTTAGATCTTAGCGTACTTTTCTTTGTCAAAGCTACAAATCCGAAATACCAGGCGTCGTTCAATGTAGAATATTTTTTCAATCCATACAAATACAGCACAAATTTCTCTCCGCCAGCCAACAATTCTTCTTTCGATGTGGTAGTATCCAGAAAGATCTCGGCCCAACTGTAAGTCTCTGGTGACTTAACGCTGAAGATCACCCCCGCCATCTTGCTACGCACCTTCCATTGATTTACACGGGAATTGTTTTACTCATTTTATGCCTCTCGGATGTAGAATATTTAAGTTCTGCTTTCACAAAATTTGTCTTGGTGGTTATTTTGGCTCTTGTATAGTTTTGGTTTGTGAAGTTTCTCCAAATATATAAGTATAATGTATTATTAATAGTTTGCTATATAAATCACAATATGTTAACGGGCAATTATACTGTTCCTGTGTAAAATATTGCATTTCTATAAAGTAGCATGAGTAAAAGGGAACATGACGATAAACTGGGCGAAAACAGAAGTTAAAACTATACTCCTGAAAAGTATAAGACGAGTAAAACAATTCCCATGTTAATCAATGGAAAGTGCGTACCAAGATGGCGGGGGTGATCTACAGCATTTCCATTACTTTTATTTTCCCTATATAAAAAAAGAGGGGGGGGGGGATTAGAACCGGGCAACTTCTAATACAGGGTAAGTCAAAATGATGTACCCGATTTCATAAATTTATTTTGTGAAATATAATGAACATATCTGAATGTAATACATGTGGTAAGAAGGGTAACTCTCAAAGTTTTTTTCAGTCACTTCACAAGTGCTCTATGTGAGCACCTCGCGTAACACGACACACATCAAGCCGATAGTCTATCTCCTGCCAAACCTTGTGTAGTGTGTCACGGTCAATCTCTGCAATGGCTGCTGTGATGCGGGCGCGAAGGTCACCCAATGTTGTTGGAAGTGGTGGTACGTAAACACGATCCTTTATGAAACCCCACAAAAAGAAATCACACGGGGTCAGATCGGGGGAACGAGGTGGCCAACGAATGAGAACTCGATCCTCCTGAGATGCACGGCCTATCCAGCGCTGTGGCAATGCCTCATTGAGATGATCCCGAACGCTGCCATGGTAATGCGGAGGGGCACCATCCAATTGAAGAATGAAATCTGCACTATCCTCTTCGAGCTGTGGAAGGAGCCATTGTTGCAGCATATCAAGAAAAACATGTCCTGTCACAGTAGGTTCAAGGAAGAAAAAGGGTCCATAAATCTTTTCAGGGGAAATGGCACAAAACACATTCACCTTGGGTGAATCGCGTTGGTGTTCCACAACTGCGTGGGGATTATCAGTTCCCCAGATCCTTACGTTGTGTCTATTTACATTCTCAGAAAGGTGAAACACCGCTTCATCACTGTAACGTAACCTTTCGGCGAACCCATCCTCTTCCATTAACGTGAGAAAATCAGCACAGAAAGACGCTGGAGCAGCATAATCAGTGTCTCTTAAGGCTTGTAGCAGTTGCAAGCGATAGGATTTCATTTGTAAACGTTTCCGCAGAATTCGCCATACATTTTTCTGTGGCATTTCAAGTTCCCTCGCAGCCCGGTAGGTAGGGGCTTCTGTGGACTCCGCACAAAACTGGCGCGAACACGTTCCATTGTCTCTTCCTCAGCTGAAGGACGGCCAGTCGATTTTCGCTTACAGATGCAGCCCGTATCTCTGAATTTTTCATACCACGTACGAATGGTTTTTCCAGTAGGTGGGTCTCTGCCATACTTGGTACGGAAATGCCGTTG